>VMDO01004927.1:0-118265 GCA_007922755.1 Pedetes capensis
TGATGAGACAGACTCTACCCCAGCTTCTGATGCTTGGCTTACAGTTTAAGGCCCCACCCCTACATGTTAGTTTGCCTTCTCCTGCCTGTCTTCAAGTCCCTAGCCCTCCGCCTGAATGCACCTCTAATGAGAAACTGGTCTGGATCTTTACAATACAGGATGCTCTTTGCAACACCCCAGCCCACTGTAGCTTGGATCTAGGGATGCAGTGGGGAGCAGCCCATACTCACTCCCCACTGTCCCCCCACTGCCCCTTCTCATGCCCCAGGAGGCAGAGTCCCTGAAGCCCGACTCCTCCTATAACTACCTGGAGGAAATGGAAACTTGCGAGGACAGAGGCTGCCCAGGGCCTCCTAAGTCACTGACCCCAAAGGCTGGCCCCACCACCAAGGGCCAGGCAGGTGACGGACCTGGACCAGAACCGGAACCTGAACCAGCAGAGCTGCCTCCAACCCCGGGGACAGAGTGCAACCACGTGATGGAGCTGGAGAAGACACGCATGGAGTTTGAGCTGACGCGGCTCAAGTACCTGCATGAGGAAAATGAGAGGCAGCGGCAGCATGAGGTGGTGATGGAGCAGCTACAGCAGCAGGCTGCACCCCGCCAGGTACATGGGGGTAGGCCCTGGGCCAGGAGCCTTTGCTGACACTTGAGGCCAAGGGGTGCAGCACCTGTCCCTTTAGGGCTGGGACAGCAGTGAGTACACTGTACCTGCTTGGCTGTACATCCTGCCTGCGGATCCCAGTCCAGCTGGGAGGGGCTGAGTATCCATGCAGCCTGCTCTAGCCCCTGCTGCCTTGGTCACCTCCTCAGAGGGGTTGAGACCACTACCCCCACGCAGGATGACTTTGTTAAGTAGAGATCCCACTCTCTAAGGGTTGGGGTTAGGAGGGATTGCAGAACCACCTGGTGCACCCATTGGCTTTATGGCAGCTTAAGAAAGTTGTCCTGGACACTTCCTCTGTGACTGGACTCCCATCACTCTCAATTCTTTGCATCTCATAAAATGTGATGCCTGAAAACTAGACCTAGCATCCTCCTACAGTCCAGCCAGTGAATGTTGATAGAATTATCTCCTTCCTGATCAGGACTGCATCTGCTCTGTGGGATCACACCACCTGTAGTCACCAAAGCCGCCATCTTTTCACAAGAAACGTACACTCAACCCCTTGTTGTTGTTAGATGCCATCAAGTCGAGTCGGACTCTTAGTGGCCCTCTGTACAGCAGAATGAAACACTCCCTGATTCTGTGCCAGGCACACGATCTTATTTTTAAGTCCATTGTTGCAGACACAGTGTCAATCCATCTAGTGGAGGGTTTTCCTTTTTTCATTGACCTGCGACTCTCCCAAACATGATGTCCTTCTCCAGGGAATGGTCCCTCCTGACTACATATCCAAAATACATATGACACAATCTAGTCAACCTTGATTCTAAGGACCACTCTGGTTGCACTTCTTTTAGCACAAATCTGTTGGTTCTTTTGGCAGTTCGTGGTATATTCAATAATCATCTCCAGCACCATAATTCAAAAGCATCAATTCTCCTATCTCCCTTGTTCAACATCCAGCTTTCACAACCATATGATGCAACTGAAAATACTATGGCATGAATCAGGCACACCTGACTACCTGTACTAAATGGAGATAAGCCCACTGGAGAAGAAATGGGATGTGAAATGCTTAGCCCAGTGGCCAAGTCATCATAAGCACTCAATACTAAAAGCTATTACTATTTAAGGCAGTGTTTCCTGGGCTTTAAAATGACACAATCCTGAATTAAGTACAAATTGCTTAACCTTAGAGAAATTACTAATTGTCTTTGAGCCCTGGGTTTGCTCATCCCTAAGGTAGTACCTATCTCATAGGGTGAGATTAAGTGAGAGAATGCATGTAAGGCACTTTGCAATGAGCCCAGTACATTATGTAAGCACTCAATAAATGTTAGTTATTACCATTTTTATGTACTCATGCAATTCACTTCTTGACCCAAATGCAGCAACTTACATTTATCACTTTTCAATTTAATTGGGAAGTAATGTATTAGCTATGCTTCCCAGCTCTGAGTCATCCTCAATTCTGAGAAGCTTGCTTTCTGTCTTTATCCACGTTGTTGCTATAATTGTAGAAGAGGATATGACCTAAAGAAAATACCACTAAAAGATGTCATTACAGGTTAGCAGTGTTCCATTAATCAACACCCTGGAGTTACATTTTATCCAGCTCACATTTCTCCAGCTTGGCCAAAAAATGTCCCAAGACACACCGTCAAGTGGTTTCCCAGAATTAAGATATTGTATTACCTATATCCTTTCTCCAATTAACTGGCTAATTTTTTTAATAGGCTTGGCTTTATGTGGCTTATTCTCAATGAACATATGCTGGCTTCTTAACAATTATCTTCATTTTCCTTCTTGCTCACAAAATACTTGCTTAATTATACATTAAGTGATGTCACTGAACCAAACCACACTCATGGAACTGAAACTTCCAAAATACATCTTTTTCTTTTTGAAAAATCTAGAAAATATTTGCCTCTCTCTTAGATTCTGGCACATTTTTTTTAAGTTCCATTTCCAAACTTGTGGATTTTCTCAGTATCCTGGGATAAAATAGCACAAATTTGAACACAAAACTATTTAAAACAGGTATGGTATTGTACAGTGCTTTTGGTCTGTATCTCCTAACCACACGTTTTACTCTTTTAGTTTGAAAATCTTTTTCTGTATGGGATGAAATGGAAATGTTTGGCATATAGTCCTGCCCACCCTCTGTCTTCTGCTCAAAGGCTAGAGCATGGAAAGTGCTTATATGAAGTCTAAACAAATGCATATTTTGTTATTAAATCATAATTTCAAATTAAAAACATATGCAGGCTACAGCGAGGTGGCAGAGGCTGTGGGTCCATAGCCACAGGCTACAGAGCACTGTCCCACCCCCAGGAGAATGCAGGGTTTCTTCCTTTGGTCTCCAGCCTTCCTTGCTGTTCACTTTAGAGCAGCATCACTGGGATCATTTTCTGCCTCTCTTAGTTTTATTTAGTTGCCTTCTCATCTTCTGTAGCTGTCTCAGCAATGGTGTGTCTAAGACCTTGGCCTTTGGTAATAATTCATGAAAATGTTTTACTTGTGGTGCATCTACTAGAAAGTGGGGGGTTGGCTTGATTTTGGAGTGCCCCCACTTTTTTTCTGGGTGGACTGAAGATGGATGGATGGATAGATTTCATTGTACTGAAAATACCTCTGAGCTTGTTTCTTACTAGTTCTGGGCATCTCAATCTCTGCTGTCTGGCTGCTTTTTAAAACATGGCATATTTTTTTAAAGTATTTTAAAGAATAAACCATGGCTAATGAAGATCAAAGTCACAGCCTTCAGTATGGGTTGCAACTAAACTTCAACAAAACAAAATCCTTACTACTGGGTCGGTATGCAACTTCACCATAAATGGAGAAAAGATTGAGGTTGTCCAAGATTTTGCTTTGCTTGGCTCTATAAAAACACCCATGGAAGCAGCAGTCAAGAAACCAAAAGATGCATTGCTCTGGGAAAAGCTGTGGCAAAAGATCTCTTTAGAGTATTGAAAAGTAAAGATGTCACACTGAAGACGAAAGTGTGTCCAACTCATGCCATGGTATTTTCAGTCTTATTATATGGTTGTAAAAGCTGGACATTGAACAAGGGAGACAGGAAAAGAATTGATGCTTTTGAATTATGGTGCTGGAGATGAATATTGAATATACCATGGACTGCCAAAAGAACCAACAGATTTGTCCTAGAAGTGGTGGAACCAGAGTGCTCCTTGGAAGCAAGAATGGTCAGACTGCATCTTACGTATTTCAGGCATGTAGTCAGGAGAGATCAATCCCTGGAGAAAGACATCATGTTTGGGAGAGTGGCAGGTCAATGAAAAAAGGAAAACCCTCCACTAGATGTATTGACACAGTGTCTGCAACAGTGGGCTTAAACATAAATAAGATTGTGTACCTGGCACAGAATCAGGGAGTGTTTTGTTCTGCTGTACATAGGGTAGCTATGAGTCGGACTTGACTCGACTGCACCTATCAACAACAATAACGCCTTCTTAAGTCAAGATAGTTATATCAGCTTTTGCTTCACATATACACTGATGCATTCTACAGTTAAAAGGGGGTATGTCAGATTTCAATTATTATATAGAGTCCAGAAACGAGCAACTCACAGGCAGAATTGACCAGACCATACAAGGTCCTTTCTCCAAAGCCTGATGCTCTGTGGGTTTAGGGAGCCCCATCACTCATTTCCCAGCACCCACTCCCAGGAGAGATCAAACCCTAAAGAACCACAGATTGATCCATGTGACATGTGCCAGAACCCAAGGAGTCAGAAACAGTCATTTGTGCCCAAGGCTTCTCTGCTCATTGAGTGTTGGGGGTGCAATGTCCAGAGAACACTCCCAAAACCTAGAGTTCAGATACTTTGAGTCAGAAAGAAACTGCTTTCATGTGCAACCCCAGAGGGCAGTTTGAGACATAGACACGAAAGTGTTGTCCAGGTTCCCCAGCCAGGAGGGATAATTCAGGCTCAAGGTATAATGACTGAAGTCCCTCTATGTGCCGGTGAACTTACTAGGAATTTTTTCATTTATTTTCTCCTTCTTCTTCCTCATAATCTTGTGAAGAGGGTACTATTACTCTTTCCTTAGGTGAGGACATTGACCTGCCCAAGGTCACATTTGGGAAGGGACGAAGCAGGATTGAACCCAGATCTGCCTGGTGCCAGCCCTGGTGTTGCCAGCTCCGCTGTCTTCTTTCCCCCACAGTTCTCAGGAGGCTTCCAGGACCTCCTGCTCCCTCAGAACCAGTTTGCCATGTTCCTGTACTGCTTCATCTTTATACACATAACCTATGTCGCCAAGGAGATGGTCTTCTTTCTCTTCTCCAAGCATTACTTGTTCTGCATTGCGGCCATCTTGCTATGTTTCATTAAAACTTTGTGGTCCTACTTCCAAGTGCCTTTGCTCTCCGACCCCGGGACCCTCAGGTAGACTGTTATCAGGATGCGGCCCATTTGTCCCCAGCCTCCCTGTGCCTCCCTCCCATGGAGCCTGCTCTAAGGAGAGGCTGCCAGTCTTTGACACCTGAGTGTGAAGAGAGGTGTTCTGGCCCCATGGACTGAGCCTAGTTTTCATTGGGGACAACCACACTTTATCCCCATAGGAGGGATGAACCCCATGAAAACTGGGTTCAGGTGCAAGTTCAATATGTTAAAATTTAGAGGCTTCAGGTTTGGGTTTAAAATTTTAATCCTATGTGTATATAGAAGAATAAAAAATTCTTCCATTTTTTTTTTTTAATTTTTAAAAAGCTAATGATTCAGCCAGGCGCAGTGGCTCACGCCTGTAATCCCAGCGCCTCGGGAGGCAGAAGCAGGAGGATCACAAACTCGAGACCAGAGATCTGTGTAATTTAGCGAGACCCTGTCCCAAAAGTGAAAACAATGGGCTGGGGGTGCAGCTCAGTGGTACAGCACTTGCAGAGTATGCAAGTGCTAGGCCCTGGGTTCAACCCCCAGTAGGAAAAAAAAAAAAAGAAAAAGAAAGAAAAGAAAAGCTAATATTCATAAAGGAAAACATTAAAAGCTGAACCCAAACCCAATTTTCACTAGGTTCAGGCTGAGGTTTGGGTTCAGAAAAATTTTCAAAAACACTTGAACTGGAATGGGTTCAGTTTAAAGCCCTGCTATCTACACGTAGGATTTAAACCTGAACCCAAACCCAACCCAAATCCTCTTAAGATACTTAACCTGCACTCAAACCTGAACCCAATTTTTGGTGGTTTTGAAGTCCCGGATTTCAGAAGTTATCGGGTTAGGGAGGTATATTCAAGGAGGAAAGGTTGAGAAAACCTTTCCAAAATCATCAAATCACACTGTGATCAAGCTGGCTTGGGCTCCACATCTATTCACATTCATAGACTTTTCTCTAAGTTACTGGGAGCCTGAAGTAGGCCTGAGGACAGGACCACACCAAGATGTCCACATCCCAATTCCTAGAGTCATTACATTGCACCGCAAAAGAGATTTTGGGACATGATTAAGGACCTCGAGATTGGGAGCTGGCCCTGGATTATCCAGGTGGGTCCAATGTCATAACAAGTATCATGATAAAGCAGGAAGACGGGTGAGAGAGGGAAGGTGATCCTCCAGGGTCGGAGCCACAAGCCAAGGTACGTGGACAGTTTCTAGAGACTGAAAAAAGGCAAGAGCATGGGTTCTCTCCTAGAGCCTCCAGAAAGAACCAACCCTGCCAACCCATTTTAGACTTCTGGCCTCCAGAACTATAAGAGAATGAATCTATATTGTTTAAGACACCAAGATTGTGGCAATTTGTTAGAGCAGCGGCAGGAAACTCCTATGGGAGCCAAGATGCCTGTTCCCTTTCTAGCTACATAAACGTGTCAGGAGAGCCTCACCAGGCCATTGCCAAGATTCACTTGGCACTGGGTCTGAACAGAACAGTATACAACTGGCCATGCAGGCTTGGAACCTGCCTTTAGACAACATCTGATTAAAAAGGAGAAAAGTGCTGGGTGTTGTAGTGCATGCCTCTAATCCCAGCAACTCAGAAGGCTGAGGCAGGAGGATCACAAGTTCGAGGCCAGAGAAAGCCTATGCCTCAAGACTAAAGATAAAAAATGGACTGGGGATGCAGTCCAGTGATAGAGCACTCACAAAGTATGTGTGAGAGGTCCTAGTTTCAGCCCCAAGGACAGGAAGGAAGGAAGGATAGACACTTATGCCCAGAGAGGTCATCACAGGCTTCTGAGGACCTAGTGGGAAAGGACTTCTCTGTCACAAAGCACCAGAGCATCCATTTGTTAGGCAAGTGGCATAACAGGGGTGCACTCTCAAAGGGAAAGAGGAGGAAGAATTAAACTCCTGCTTGGGACCTGAGGAAGACATCAATGCCACTCCACTGGAAAAATGGGAGGAGGAAGGAAAAATACACCACACACACACACACACACACACACACACACACACACACACACACACACACAGATCTCTATGCCCACCTATCAGCCCAAACAGTCTAGATTCACAAAAATGCAGAAAAGCTAACCAAGAAACAGATATACCGACTTAAGACAGATCAAAGCAAATAATCTGTCCATAACATAGATATTCACACCCCTTTAAATGAACATGCAGGAACCACTGAAACAGACTGTGAGCACTCCAGGGCTCACGAGGAGGCACAAAATGAAGCTGCCCAGCATGTACACAACTAAAGAAATGAGTTCTGCTCCCCACTGGCCAGCTCCCCAGCCCCTTCTTCGACACCCACCCCCTTGCCGACTGTCAGCTGCTCTGGCCCCACCAGCCCAGGCCAGCAAGTATGGCTGACCAGCTTTCGTATAGGAGGCTTTATGTGGTGATAATGTGGCAAACTGAATGAGGCTGGGCACTCAGGGAAATTTGTCTTGACCCCTCCTCTTCTGCCTTAAGAGTAACAAAAGAATAAGTTTCTGTGTGGCTGAGCTCTCTGAGTGACATCAGCGAAATCATGCAAAACAAAGACAGCTGTCTTGGGACCTCACTGTCAGTATACATTTGCATGCTATTGAAGTCCATGGTGACTCCTCACTTTCCACCCAATTTGATGCATCCACCCCCACTTATAGCTATGTGTGACCCGTAATTAAGTTGGAAGTGGTTAGGCTCATTTCTCATTAAACTTTCAATGATGAGAATTTTTGCTATGAGTCACTTCTCACAATTACCTTCTTTGATTTGAGTTTCTGGCATAAGATTGAGGTGAGAGAAAAAAGGCGATCAGAATAGCAAAAAGTTTAGGGCCCACTTGTGCGCTTGGTTATAGAAGACAGAAGTGAACGTTTGTAAAACAAAGGACCGATGTGCTACCCGGTAAAACTTGATTTAAATGCCTTTATTTTCCTTAACAAATCTTCAGATAAAGATGTTAACTTCCTTGAGTACTTAAGTTAGCATGGCCTCTCATACCCTTAGCCATGGACTATTGTGTTAGAATTGTGTTAGAAGACTGAAGCCGATAGTCTGAGATCTGCCCTCTAGGAACAGGAGAACCTCTCGTGGTCACTCCCCAAACTCAGTCCAGGTCTTCTGGTTGAAACACAAAGTAGAAGACTGGAAGGGAATGAGCCACAAAGAGCAGGAAAAAGGCACAGCTAAACAGTGACCATCGGGCAATGAGTCAACACACCAGCACCAGCAGTGAGCCAGGGACTCCTCTCAATGTTAGGCAGAAGTGTGGAGTATTACCATTTCACAGAAGAGGATACTGAGATTCAGAGAGTCTTACTCCAAAACACATGCTCTTTCCACGCGCCCACAATCCTGCCTTGTAGGATCTCCTAGCCTTGCTGGAGGGGTGAGGTTAACACATATGAAAATGTAAAAGAGCTACCAGCACAGAGACCTCAGCTGTGAAGGTCACAGGAGGAGGGCCCTGGAACCCAGGGTCACAGAAGTCTTCCTGTAAGAGCAGCCCTCCAGCTCCGCAAGCCTAGACAGGTAGAAATGAGGATAGCATGCACAAGCAACAATCAATGTGGGGCCACATAGTCTGTATGCAGAAGAAAGGGGGCATCCCTGTTCCAGTACATGGTATAAAGGGTAACAGGCCTGGAAAGTTGGCTTGGGGCCCAGGTTTATAGTCTTGGATGCTAGGCTCAGGAATATGAGCTTAATCTCTTGGGTGACAGGGAATGACTGGAGCCCATAGAGTGGAATAGTGACCCAAGCAGGGAGTAAACAAAAGCCTCCTCCCCATCTAGCCTTTGGGGACCATGTTCTTGCCTTGGCTTCCCTTCCCATTTCCAGTCTAGAAACATCCTTCTGGAGGTCCTGAGTGAGAGGATTGCATTCAGCTGTAAAAGAAATCCAGCCACAGTGGCTTAACCAAATGAAGGCTTATGTTTCTTACATACCCGTGAGCTCCAGGTGGTCTGTCCATGTGGCTGGTAAAACTGCTCTTGGAAGTCACGAGAACTTGGGCTGCTCCTTGCTCCACCATTCTTAACATACAGCTTTTATATTCGTCCTATGACTCCCACAGCTCAGTTGGTAGAGCACCGCTCTGCAGTCTCTGAGGCCCCTGGTTCAATTCCCAGTACTGCAAAAATGGGAGGCAGATGTGGCAATCCACTCCCCAGGCAATCCCGAAACAATCAGCCATTGAAAACCCTATGAGGGTCACTATGAGTTGGATATGACTCGATGGCACCTAACAACAACAACATGACTCCCATAGCTCCAGGTAACAAGTCCACAACTCTCAGTCAGACCACCAGACCATGGGGAGCATTTTAAAGGCTTTCCAAGAAGCCCCGCCCAGGGACTCCTACTTATATCTCATTGGTCAGACTGGGCCATGTGCCCACTTTTAGCTGCAAGGTGTCTGCTGTAGTAAGGTTTTTACCTTGGCACTTTTGCAGCTTTGAACAAAATTAGGATTCTGATAGGATGGGTTGGGGTGGGAGAAATGAATAAGCAAATAACTGCATCCACCCATTCCTGCTTGCAAAGGCCCAGCTCCCAATCCTGACTTGAGCAGCTGAGGGAGAGGCCTTAGCAGGTTGAGACAGGCAGGTGGACACAGTGGTAGCAGCTCTGGACCTGGCCGGCTTCTGTGTCTGCCTTGAGGAAGAGGGCTACAGGTCACAACCACATACCACCACAGGAAGGTCATAGTTTTCCCGGGACACATGCCTGGAGTCCCTCTGACTTCATCATTTCCTGACTCTGCCTGAAACTGCATGACCTCCACTGCCAGGGCAGTGGCCTCCGCTGGAGATATAGAAAGGTGCATCTGTCTGTGCCAGGTACCTTCCCAAAGCCACACAAGGGGGAAGGTGGAGTCTAGAGTCCCTTCTCCTCCCCATCCCAGTTCCCACAGAATACAGCCCAGTGCCAGTCGGGGAGATCTGCTCAGCCCTAGCAGCCAGAAACTGCACAACAGAGGGAACTCATTACAGAGGCCCACTCGGCTTCAGCCCAAATAAGGAAGCACTAATAGTAATATTTCAGACAGACCAAGGGAGCAAAAGACAGTGAATCTTGCCTCCTCCCCAGATGGAATCTCATAGGGTGCCAACCCCAAGTCCAAGCACAAGGTAGAGCCAGGAGGCCACTGACATGGGCAGGAGGGCAGGGGGAGAAGGCTTGAATCCCAAGGCCACCTCCCTGCCATGTCTAGAAATCCCAATTTGGCAGGTGCTAGAAGCAAGCAGGTTAAGCTTTCTTGGCTTCCTACATTTGGGTGACCAGTAGGTTATCTAGACTCTAACTCATGGCAAAATAAATAAGAAAGGTCCAAAGATTAGTGTTTAATTTAATTGACCAGAGATGGTGTCAGAAGGTGACTTGCTATAATTAACATAGTTAACATAATGAACATAATAAAACATTAAAAAATAAATACCTTAAAAGATTTTTTTTTTTTTTTTTGGTTTGGGATCTTGGATGACCCCACAATACTGGTTACATCACTGAATTTGATGATACCAGTTAAGGATCTATTTTGACCTCGAGATACCAGGTAATTAAATATGCCCCAGTGTTTTGTTTTGTTTTGAGATGGTGGTCTCACTAAATAGCAGGGACTGACCTCAAGCTCATAAGCCGGTCTTCCACTTGTGGGTGGGATTACAGGTGTGTGCCACCTTGCCCCAGCTGATTCTAACACGGCAACCTTCACTGCTCCATCCTTCTCCTCAGCATGAGGTCTTGGACCAGCACCATTAGGGAGGCCTGGGAAGCTCCTTAGAAATGAGGCATTCCAGGCCACACCCAATTCACCCAATCAGGTGCGTTTTGCTGACATCCCTGTGATTGGCAGGTGCCTTCCAGTCTGAGGCATGCTCCAGTTGATGAGATTCAATTCAGCTGGTCCTCTGCTGGAGTGATGCCTTCCAGGGGAGGAGGGGACAAAATAGAAAAGGGAAGAGGAAGAATAAGTGTGGTGCCTTAAAAGGGCCATGAGAGCCCACTTCAACACTGGTGCAGGCAAGGGGTGGCAAGAGCTCATTGTGCCACATCAGGAAGCTGAATCTGAAGGCAGCATATCTGCCCCTCCCTCAGTGCCTTTTCACCAGTCCGGGCTTCCAAGTGGCATCCCAGGAATCACCAGAAAGTTCTGGAATCCCCCCGTGTCTGCCCCCCTGTCTCCCTTTCTCTCTCTCTCTCTCTCTCTCTCTCTCTCTCTCTCTCTCTCTCTCTCTTTCTTTTTTCTTCTTTCTTTCTAATATGGCTCCTGTGTGTGACTTGGGGGAAATCTCATTCATATACATTCATTCATTATTTAGAGGTTGCCACTGTTCCTTCAGGAAGATTACGCATGATTAAAAGATGGGATTTTTCTACAGGGCACAGCAGAAAAGCTAGGACTCCCACATTTTTAAGCTGTTTTGGCCAACCCTTCTTATATAATTTAAAGTCTATGACTTATTTAGATTTAATTAGACAAAGGAGCAGCAGCTGCAGGTTCATTAGTCAGTATTTATTAAGCACCCTCAGAGGTCTTTGTGTGCAATAGGAGTGAAGTGGGGGATGCGCTTCGGACTTGCAAGTAAGAGTGGATTAAGATGGTGTCAAGAAGAAAGCATTTTTGTCCCTCAGAGCAAAAAGGTGGCATCAGAGACTTAGGCTTACTGGGCAAGTCCCCACAATATGCCCCAGTTGAAGATGTCAGCCCCTCACAAGGTTACTGTGACAGTGTGATAATGAGGTGACCGTGCAGGGTGAAGGCTGCACAGATGAGAAGTATTAACAAGAGATGAGCAAAGAAGAGAAGCAATTGCCCACCTGAATTCAAGACCTGGAAGAGGTAGAGACTGAGCTCTGTGCAAGAGTAACGTAAATTCTTTGTTCAAAAACTCTTGAGAATTCCCAGAGGGTGAACTGGGCCTGGTGGCGCACACTTGTAATCCTGGTACTTGGGAAGCTGAGGCAGGATGATGGCGTTCAAGGCCAGCCTGGGCTACACAGGAGACCCAGTCTCAAAAAAAAAAAAAAAAAAAAAAAAAAAAAGAAAGAAAGAAAAAAGACTCCCACCCCCACACTGACAGAGTACTAAAAGTGAGACCAGAGCCCTAGAGTACCATCCTGGTCGCATGCTGGTATAGCCAGCCCTGGAGCCCCTCAAATCCCACCCTGAAAGGACACTGTCCTTGGCCTCCCCTCCATCAACAGGAGGGCATTTTGAGGGAAGTGGGGATCATTTTGCAGAAGGGGTCTAGGGGATGGAGGGGCTTGAGTCTGGTGGTCTTGGGTGTAGAGCAAAGCCCTTTCCAGGACAAGCAGCCCCATGTACACTTCCCAGATCTGGAAAGAGTCTGGCTAGGCAGGAAGCACCTCTTGGTGAGCAGGTCATGCTCCAGGCTCCTGGCCGATAATCACAGGGTAAACAGAGGCCTTGAGGTTTCCAAATTGGTGGCCTTCCCTCTCCCTCCTGGCTTCCACTATCAGCCCTATTCAACTGGCCATTTTTCTCTGAGCTAGAAAATCCAAACATGAGAAAGCTACACTTTTTGCTTTTTACCCTCTCAAGCTTCTTGTATCAAATGGCACAGTCACTCTGCCTCAAAGTTTTCATCAAAGGGGCCTTTGTAAGGTCCTGGGGCAGAAAGGAACCCTTGGAAGACAGCCATCAGGAAGCTGTACAGAAAGTGCTGAGCGCGGGGACATTGGTGGAAGAGAGGGAGGGGGTGTCAGGAGCTTCCCTCCACTCCAGGAAGAGCCAGTGTATGACACTTGCTCCCACCAACAGCATCTCGTCTCTGAGCACTTTGCTGTGCCTTTGGGCCCTGGAGATGCCAGAGCAGCAAACCATGTGGCTTCATGGAGCACGCTATTGATGGTACCAACACGGGGTCCACAGGAGCCCCTCCAAGCTAGGGTTGCTATTAGTCGGACACTGACTCTACAGTACCTAACAACAACAATACCTGGCTAGCTTCCCTCCTTTATCTGAGCACATGGGGCCCCCCAGCATTTGAGTGGCTGACTCTTGCCCTAACTGTTCAGTTTTGATAATCAGCAGGGGCTTTGATAATCAGATAGCAGGGGCTTTGTTTATGTGAGGATATAGAAACTGCCAGAAGAGAAAGTCGGTAAGTGTGAACTCTTGAGATTTCTCCCTTACTACAGCCATCTCTCTCTTTTGTCATCTACGTGTCATTGTAAGGTGCCATTGAGTCGTGTCTGACTCATAGCAACCCTACATATATAACAGGTGAAACAGTATTATTAGTGCTTCTCTGCTATTCATAGAGTTTTCAACGGCTGAATGGTTTTTGGGAGTGGGTTGCTGAGTCCTTCTCCCAAGCCTACAACCCCTGATATTCCCAGGCAGTCTCCCATCCAAGCACTAACCAGGCCCGACCCTGCTTAGCTTCTGAGCTCTGATGGGGTCAGATGCCACAGTGGTATAGTTGCAGTCTGGCCAAGTATAGCTGGCAGGAAATGAAGAGCCAGTAAAGCCAGGAGCACCTACTCACCTCCCTCCCACCCACTTTCACCATGTGGAACTGCAAGCCAGGTGTCCAAATCCAGGCAGTCAGAAATCCAGACTTTCATTTGATCCCTGCTGGTTTTCAAATACTGGTTCAATTTTCTCTAGCCATTCGGTGGACCTAACAAAAGTCTGCGGGGCCACCAGCTCACAATCTCTGAACTTGAGATGCTATTCCCTTTGTGATAGAGTCTCTGTTTCTCTCAGAGACATGCTGGGGGATTTCTTTAAACAGAAAACACTCCTAGTACAAAAATAGAATGTGATTCACTCCCTAACAATGTTTGAGCTCAGAAGCAGCAATAAGGGATGCTTCTTCCCTTCCCCAAATTGCCTCACCTTGAGGTGTTCTGAGAGACAGATCTCTTAATGTATTTCAAATCAGGTTAGAGAGGGAAAAATCTAATTTTCATACAACTTCTTGAAGGAAGATGGGAATTTAACTAAAGCCTACATCAAGATTAAGGAAGGCTCAAGGTGAGTGCAGTGGTGCATGTGTATAATCCCAGCGACTCAGGAGACAGAGGCAAGAGGATCACAAATTCAAGGCCAGAGGAAGTCTGCATAACTCAATGAGAACCTGTCTCAAAATAGAAATAAATAAATGAGTAAATAATGGGCTGCGGGTGCAGCCTAGTGGGAGAGCACTTGCAAAGCATATGTGAGGCCCTGGGTTCAACCCCCAAGTACTGCACACACACACACACACACACACACACACACACACACGCACACACACACGCACACACACACACACAAAAAAAAAAAAAAAGGAAGGAAGGATGAATTTGGAAGCCTGGGAGAAGGGAAATGGGATGGGAGAGAGTGTTAGGGGTAGAGAGCAAAAAGAGGGGGAAGCTGGGGACCCAGGCTGAGTAATCTGGAGAGAAGCTAGCAACTACTCTGTGAAGTTGTTCAGACAAAAACTGATGGAGTCTGGGGACCAAAGAGAGCCAGAGAGGAAATGAGGAGGAAGGAGCATCTTTAGTTGCCATGGCAACAAAGGAACAAGCAAAGGGGGAGGCAAACAGGGGGGATCGCCGGGAAGAGCTGTTTTATGCTGCTGCCTACAACAAAACTCTCACTTCTCTATCTAGACTGCCTTGTCTAGAACTCTGTGGCCTCTCTGATATCTTCTCCACCCAGCTCTGCTCATCCCTAAGCATGAATCAGTTACTCTGAAATCAAGTCAAGGACATTAGATCTTACACACAGTGGAATGAATGGGTACCTACTTAGCCTCTGGCCAAAAGGTCTCTTTTCAAAATATTTCCCACTGTCTTCCTATAAAGCCTATAATTCCAGCATTAGGACTGCAATTCTTAGGCTAAGACTTTATTCATGTTCAATTATAAATTCTCATTTGGAAGTTTATTATTTTGGCTATCAATTTTTAGGCTTTCAGAAGGAAATTATTATGTGTAGCAAGAATCTCAGCTTCAGCCCAGGAACAGCCTTTCTAGGGCTTGGGCATGTCTGAATATGTAAGATAAATTGGTGGAGCCAACCACACACAGACCAGTTCATAGGATTGCTCCAGTGTCAGCTGCTGAATGTGTGTCCAGTATTTATTTCCCCTGGCTTTTCTTTTGGGAAACTCCCTTTTCTTCAGTCTCTGTCTCATGAGGTTCAGGTAAGCTGACTTCCAGGCAAGGGGTAAGCACAGCACTCAGACCTGACCAACTGGAGAATTCTGTCTTCTGGCCAGAATGATTGGTTCAAGTGTAGATACATGACCTAAGCCTGACCAATAAGTCTCAACCCCAGCACTATGCTGGAAATCTTAAGAAAGATAACCTCTCTTTCCACTGTATACTAAGCTGGCAGTATGTGTGCAGAGTGTTGGTGACATGCTATTCCACTTGGACAAAGTCTGCCTGAGAATGAAGCTGGTATAGAGAAAAGCAAAGCCAAAAGATGAAGGGAAAGACAGGCAGAGGAGTGAAGAGGAGGGAGAAAGTGAGCCTTGATGGCATGATTATGAGCCCTTGAGTCCACCAAAAACAAGGGTTATCTCTAAGCTTTAAGTTTCCACTTTTCTGAACTTTGATTTGAATTGGGTTTCTGTCACTTGCTACCAAGAGTCATGGAAGGGCTTTCGTATTATATGAGTTACCACCTGGGTTCTGCAACAGTTCATAGAGGAGATACAGCATCTGTTCCCAGCCTTTTACAGAGAAGGACGTGGAGATGAACCTAAACATGGGAGACTGTGAGTCATGGGGTGAAACAGAGCTCTTAGGGGCACATGTTCTCATGGGTGCCCTTCTGCAGGGAAGGGAGCTATTTCCTCACTTCTTGGGAAAAATAGCTGTGCTCTAGCATCATGAGAGATGGAGCAATGACTATGGTGTCAAAGGAAATGGTAGCAGTGCCTGGCTGAGAGGGCATGGCCAATGGGAAACTCCAGACAAGTATATATTGTGTACTGACAATATAATGTGCTCACAAGAGGGTCCAGAAAAGGTTTGGCAGCAATACAACTGTCCATCAAGTGATGGATGGTTAAATAAAATGTGGTATACCTACATGATAAAATATTATTTGGCAATAAAAAGGAATAAAGCCCTGATTTCTGCTACAACATGGATGAATCTTGAAAACATCGAGCTAAGCCAAAGAAACCAGACACAAAGGACCATATATTGTATGATTCCATTTATATGAAATGTCCAGAGTAAGCAAATGTATAGACAGAGAATGTATTTGTGGTTGCCTAGGAATGGGGAGTAACAGCTAACAGGCACAGTTTCCTTTGGGGTAATAAAGTGTTCTAAAACTGTGGTAGTAGTTTGTTGTACAACTCTGTACATATACTAAAGGTCATTGAACTGTACCCTTTAAATGAATGAATTGTATGATATGTAATTATTTTTATAAAGCTATTTTAAAAAAATAAAAAGCAAGGCTCTTGAGGTTCCTGCCAGTCTGTGGGTGGTAGAGTAAAGGCCAGGGGTCAGCCAAAAGGCCCAGGGCACATGATGTAGCTGCTATTGCTCTAGAACACAGTCCTGTCCTCAGTTCTGGACAAGAGAGACCTTACTCTGGGCTGGCACTTTAAGAGGCCTCCACCCTAGCTTTCCTCTGGTTTCCCCATGGAACAAGGGATCTATGGGATCCAGTGAGTATGTCCTTCCACACCCACACTTGCTTTTTCCTGGACAATACTCTGGGTACACAGAAACCTGGAGTTCCCTGAGCAAGCTGTTTCTGGGAACTTCAGGCCGCTTCCCCTGGCCCATCCTCCCTAGGCAGCCTGAATTGCTGGGGGTCAGTAGGTAGTATAACTGGAAATTGGAGATGTGAGTTAGAGTTGCCTGCACCAGTCCAGGCAGAGCTCAGGGTGAGAGGAGGAGGAGGGCAGGCTACAGGCTGGGAGTGCAGGTAGAGAGAGATCCAGAGTCAGCTCTCCTCACAACCACCTCACAACCACCGTGTTCCAGCAAGGCGATCTCAGGGGTAAGAATGCTTCAGTGAAACTTGATCTTCTGGGTCATTATGAAGACCTACATTGTAAGGGCTGGGGATGTAGCTCAGTAGGAAAGAATTTGCCTAGTATGGACAAAGCCCTGGGTTCCATCCCCAACCCTGCAAAAACAAAACAAACAAAACAAAAAGACCTGTTATACGCCAAGATAGATGCTAGAACATTTGATAGTTTGTTAGTTCACTTTATGGATGTAAGATATTAAAACACATGGTTTGGGGAACTCTCTTTGTCCTTTTTTCCTGGGCCCCAACAAATGTTAGGAGCTGTCCTGCTGAGAGGCGCTGCATTTAAGAGGGAAATCTATCCGAGCTTTTCTATCTAGGGAATCAGAGTGTGAGGTTTTCCCAGTTCACATTTACAGATTTGGGAAACACAATTCATAGATTCCTTGCTCCTGGCTAAAGAAAAAGCTGCCACATGACTACCTGCAACCTTGAAGCTTAATGATTCCTCTCAGCGAAGTCTCAGCTGAGCCCAAGGATTTGGGCATGCAGTGAGGCATAGGCTAGAGGAGACTGGGGTTTTTCTTTGAGCTATACTAAGGAATTCCATGTCTATCTGCTCTCTTGGCTTTTCTTTTTTTAAGATATAATATAATAGAGTCCAATTGGCAGGGAATTCCAGCAGAAGCTCACAAGGAATGCCTGAGAGCCAGACCAGGGCAGTTCAGAGAGTATCAGCTCCTCCTTCCACCTCTATTCAGGGTGCCCATGAACCCTGGAGGATGTGATGCTAGTGCCCTTGAGGACAGAGACCTGCAAGACACGGGATCTGGCTTCCAAAAAGTCATCATGTGGTCGAAGAATTAACGCTTTATACTGAAATCATTAAAACTTGGTAGATTATGTTAAAATACACGTGCACATATGCACACACACACACACACACACACACACACACACACACAGCCCCACAATCTAATTTGAGGTGTGACATAAAGAGCTATCAAGACTAGAGATCATCTAATCCAGAGTTTCTCAACCTCAGCATGAATGACATTTGGGGCCAGATAATCCTTTGCTGTGTACACATTGGAGGGGGGGCTAGAGGGCTGTTCTGTTCATTGGGTGTTTGCAGCATTTCTGGCCTCTGTTGCCGGTAGCAAGATCTTTGCCCCAGTTTCGACAACCAAAGATGTCTCTACACATACACACACACACACACCATCCAATGCCCCCAGAGGTCATCCCCACCTCCATTGAGAACCACTGCTCTGTTGCCCCTGTCGTTTGCTGCCTAATCAATGCCTATAGACTCAAAATACTGCCTTAAGCCCCAAAGATAGAGTTGATTGTGGGCTGAGGAGCTTGGCCTCCTGAGAGAGAGGGAGGAGGCCCCTAAGCTGGGCCTCAGAGGATGGGGAGGAGTCAGCTGATCTAGCTAAAGAGGCAGCACTCCTGGCAGAGGAAAAGTGTGCTCCAAGGCAGAGGCAGGGACAAGCAACAAGCGCTCTGTCCAGTTGTGCAGTTGTGCAATGCCAAAAGGTGCCCACCTAGGGGACAAATGGGAGCTGAAATGCAGTCTCCTCGTCCCCTGATCAGGCCATGTCCCTTGACACTATGCTGCCTTATGAGCCAGGAAGCAGGGGAGCCTTTTTCCTAGTACAAAAGTGTCTTGTGCTCTCCATCCCATGGGTTCATGGTGCCGCACCTGCCTAAAGGGGGGCTTTCCCAATAACACAAAGGTGCTCCAGAGACCGGTGAAGGCTCTCTGAATAAGCACGCCCAGGGATAGCAGAGAGAAGCAAACCAGCATAGGAGGCCAGCACGCTGTCAGGGTCCAATGGGACTCTAGCTTGTCCAGTTCTGGCTGACCCCTCTCTGCTCCTCTCCATTCCAACTCCTGGGGTGTAGAACCCATCCTGTCCTCAGAGGCCCTGTATGGGAGAATAAGAAGGAAGTACTTCCGAGAGTTCAGCTGGGTTAAACAGAAAGGAGAAGGAGGGTTCTGAGAGATGTCTGGGTCTGGGGAGACAGACAGCAGGGTGTCTGGGGCTCAGATCCCCTTTGCTTCTGCTCTCTCCAAAGAAAGGCCCCTCAGAGACAAGGCCACCCCTCAGGGGGTTACTTTGGCCCAGAGCACCTTCTCTCCTACAAATAGACCTTCAGAACCTGCAGGAAGCTCCTGGCCCATCACCATCATCTCCTTTGCTCACCAATCCAGCGGGGGGTGGGGGGGGGTAGTACAAACTAAGGTATGGGCTCTTGGGGATCTATGAAGGTGGGTGTTTGGGCCTGGGTCATTTAGAGATTCACACAAGTCCTCACCTTCTGCTAGGGCCCTCTTGTATGAGTGGCCTGCCTGAGCCCATGCATGTGGACAAAGATGCTGCACGTTCTCCTTCCTGCCTCCCTTCCACCTGTTGACACACCTAAGCCTGGCATGGTGGCGCATGCCTGTAATCCAAGCTGCTCGGGAGCCAGAGGCAGGAGGATCACAAGTTTGAGACCAGAGGCAGTCTGCGTAACTTAGCAAGACCCTGTCTCAAAAAGTAAAAAAATGGAAAAAAAAAAAAAGTAAAAAAATGGGATAGGGGTGCAGCTCAGTGGTCCAGCCCTTACAAAATATGCAAGCACGAGAGGCCCTGGGTTCAACCTCCAGTACTGAAAAAAAAAAAAAAAAAAGAAAAAAGAAAGAAAAAGAAAATAAAAGAAAAGAAAGGCACACCTCTGGCAGGGTGCAGTCACTCATGCCTATAATCCCTCCAACTCTGGTGGCAGAGACAGAAGGATCATAGGTTTAAGGCCAGAGGCACCCTGTGTAACTTAGTGAGACCCTGTCTTGTGATAAGAAATAAAAATCTGGGCTGGAAGTGCAGCCGAGTGGTAGAGCATTTGCAAAGTATGTGCCAGGCCCTAGGTTCAACCCCCAAGCACTGAAAAAAAAAAAAGAAAAAAAAAAAAAGGCACACTGATTACCCACCCTAATTATTAGCCTCGTACATTCGCTTGGGGAAAAATATCTAGTGCAATGAAGAGACAAACTAAATCCCTATGTTTATATTGAGAAAAGAAGTGATTCCCATGGCTGGGCAACTCAAGTAGCTTCCAATTAATGCTGATCCCTGACCCCTTCTAGCAATAAGTGATATTCATCCATGAGTATATAATTAATCAGGGTGGGAAAAGTTTCATCTCTTCATAAGATGCATTTCCAACTAGACTTTATTTTTGCACTCCCTTATTTTCTATTAAAGTTTGTAATAGCATTTGTTTTGATTGTGTACTAGCTATGATATGAAATCAGACATAATGTTCTTTAACATTTAGAGTCTACGGTTGCAGGAAATTTTGAAAAGAAGTTCAAAACTGGTTGCCATGGCACACACCTATAATCCCAGCAACTTGGGAAGCTGAGGCAAGAAGATCTCAAGTTTGAGATCAAAGGCAGCCTGAGTAACATAACAAGACCCTGTTTCAAAATTTAAAAAGTAAAAAATGTGCTCAGGGTACAGCTCAGTGGCAAAGCACTTGCAAATATGTGTGAGGCCCTGGGATCATCCCCCAAGAACTGCAAAAAATAAATAAATAAATAAATAAACTATGTTCATATATGTATTTTATATATATTGTTTTGCCGGAGAAAAATATGATGGAGTGATACATAAAGGATTGTCATAAAAATATAGGCTAAACTTCTGTAGAGGAAATACAATGGAAAATAAGTTCAAGGAGAGAAAAAAAAAGATGAAAAATTTCCAACTTGTTCATGTATTTTTAAAAGGGATGATGGTGGGTAGCCAATCACTATAGAATGCATTTAGAAACATTTTTCAGAGTACTGTAACAGATTTATTTTTAAATGTCAATATTTTCAATATACTAGAAAGTATATTCTATGTAACCATTTAAATTTATGGGAAAAATTTAAATGCTTGGGCCTAAAAATGTACAAAGGTGTACACAAATTTTCAAAATTCTTCTAGGAGTCTGCAAGAAAAATATTCAGAGCAATGGGGGCAGGGTGGTGTCATGAACTGATACTTGCTGGCAAGGGGAGGGTTTCCAAAGGGACTCAAAATCAAGGGCTATGAATATTTATTCCCTGGGCCTTTGGAGACTTCAGGTACTAACCAGGGGACTAAGGGTCACTCTCCCTGTCGCTGGGGTGCTGAGGAATGAGTCATGGAGTTCTTCATCCGATCTCGACTTTTCTCTGGTCTTTTTGATTTCCAATTTTTTTTTCAGGTTTTCTCTAAAATCCCGGTCTCTGCAGCACAGACGCTCTGTGGGTCCTGGTGGGCTCTGTTCTGCATTTTCCCTACCCTGTCTCACCCTTTGTTTCTTCAAAGGAGCTCCCAGGCTGGCTGCACCGCGACCGATGCGGGCCTCTTGGCACCTACAGCGTCCTCCGGTTGACTAGCACTTTGGGCGCGTCCTCGCTCCTGAGCCGGATGCTAAGCTTTCTTTCTGTCTGTCTCCAGGCCCGTCTCCCCGGCAATAAGATGTGCATAATCACAATGCAGTGAGAGGCAATGTGCACAGTGCCTGGAGCAGAGCTTGGCCCCCAGCCAGAACCGGGCACCTAGAGGCACTTAGCGAATACTTGCTAAGGTGGCGGTTAAGTCTCGCTTTCCTGCGGTTAACGAAGTCTTAAAGAAATCGGGGCTTCCTAGCAGCTCTCTTCTGTGCTCAGAGAACCACGAAGAGTTCCCAAGCCCCCCTGGTCTCCTTTAAGCAACTTGCCAACTTAGGGTGATAAACTGCCCAGCTCCTCCTCCGCTGCTGCTGGGTTGGGCTCTGCCCCCTCAGCCCTGGGAACTATGAGGTCATGCTTAGGCCACGTGATCACTGCCGCATCTGTCAACTGTGATACAATTACTAAGAAGTCAGGGCGTTTACTTGACATTCAAATTTGCTCTCTTCTCCTCCTTCTCCCTGGGCGTGCACTCGTCCTTTTCACACCAAGGGAGCGTCTCGAAAGTCTAGCTCCCAATGCTACAACTTAAGACAGGAGGGGAGAGAGGGAGGGACAAAGTCCAAAATTGCAGCTCTTGGTGCTACAGTTTGAATACCATGCTTAAGCCCAGTTTTTAAAAAAATTTTCTGCTAAAGCACTTTAGCAAATATTTTAAATCTTTTAAAAGTTGTCATATTTAATCCAGTCATTGCAACTCTGCGATGATTGCCTATGGAAATAAGCTAAACTGGGGCAAAGGTTTAGGTACACAAAATTCATTGCCTTATTATTAAAATGAATGAAATATGAGATCGAGTAAATTAGGGTATAAAAGAACAATATAATATAAGAAAGTAATTAAGATGGTGATTTCCAAGACTTTTGCATGACATAGAAGAAGTATTTAAAAACGTCAATGGCTAGTATTTGTTGGAGCTAGGGTTTATTTAGCACAGTTAGTAGACCATGGCTGCGCACTCTCTGAGGACCTGGGTTCAATCCCCAGCACCCGTGCAGGTGAGGAGGGGAGAGCAGAGGAGGACAGGAGAAGGAGTGGCAATTCCCAAAGTAATCCCCAAACAATCAGCCATTGAAAACCCTATGAGGGCACCCAACAAGTATTTGGTGAGCACTTACTATATGCCAATTATTCTGCTACATGCTTCCTGGAGTTAATTCTTACACCCTTAGGAGACAGGTGCTATTCTTATCCTAATTCTAAAAGCTGTGGCATAGCCAGGAGTGGTGGCACACACCTGTAATCCCAGCACTCTGGAAGCTAAGGCAGGAGAATCAATGCAAATTCAAAGCCAGCTTGGTCTACATAGCAAGTTCAAGGCCAGCTTGGGCTATAAAGTGAGATCCTGTCTCAAGAAAGAAAAAGAAGAAAAAAAAAAGAAAAAGGAATGGAAGAAAGAAAGAAAGAAAGAAAGAAGAAAAAAGAAAGGAAAGAAAGAAAAAAAAACCCTGTAACATAATGAAGGAAATTGCCTAAAGTTGATGAGTTTAACAAAGTGTGAAAATTGAGGCTTAGAGTTAATCCATAGGGTTATGTGGCAGAGGCTGGGTTTGAACTAGATTAATTTGAGTCTTGAGTCCTACCTCTTAACCCTCATGCTCTTAACGGCCTGCCAAAGTAGTGACTAGTAAGAAATCACAATAAAATACTTGCAAATGCACCATCAGGCCAGGTGCCCCTACACACAATATACAAAGAGAAAAAATGGAGGGGTAGATTTCCACATTTTCACTATGATACCTCTCAGTGGCACAATTAGGAGTGATTTCCATTTTGTTTTAAATTTCTACAATGTATATGTATTAATTTAATAATTAGACACAATGTAATATACAGATTAGTTCCACTAAGAAACTGTGTACCAATAACAGCAGGTGTTAGTCAGCTTGTGCATTGCTGTGGCACAATACCTGACATAAACAAACTTATGGGGGGAATGATTTATTTGGAGCTCATAGCTTAGAAGATTTCAGTCCCTAAAGACAGGACAGCATGGTGGTAGGGCCAGTGGCTCAGAACCTCACATCATGGCAGATTGGGAGCAGAGAGCTACCAGAACCGGGTACCTTCATAAAACCTTCAAAGGCACTCCAACGACCTCCTTCTGCAAAGCTAGATCCCACCCCCCTCCCAAAGTTCCATAGCCTTCCAGGATAGCACCACCAGCTAGAGACCAAACATGCAAAGACATGACCTTTGGGGGGACATTTTAGATTCAAACCATAACACAGCATTATTCATTTTTCACCAATTTCCTAATATAAAAAGCTTCATAGTGCTACCCAGAGAATACAAACTGTCATTATCAAGACCCCAAACTCTGAGATGCAAATGTGGATTGTCTCCAGTGGGTGAGCCTGGAGGCAGGAAGCATGCCCTATTAATGTTCTAGTCTTCAGAGTGGAAACACCTAATGCCTGAAGCCACCCCTTCTGGCTGCCACACACAACCACCCTTGTCTCCAAAAGCAGGCCTCCTGGGAACTTGACCTGCCTTGCCCTTGGATGAAGGGGGAGACCAGGAGGTGTGCTGTTTCTCCTCCCCCAAGTCCTTTAAGGCCCCACCCTGCCCGCAGCTCCAGCAGAAGGAACAAGACCCCAAAGGAAAGTGTGTACAAACCAGGCAGGTGGCAGTGGGACAAGCCTGGAAAGAGAGATCAGGAGTGGTCAAGGGTCAGTGACAGCTGCTCCAGGCAGCAAATGGGAGCAAGGACAGCAGAGCCCCAGGAAACTTGAGCCAAAAGCTACTGCAGGTGTGGTATGGTACAACAAATCAAGAAAAGGAGCTAAGCTGATGTTTCCCAATCCTGCTGGCAGGGGAGTGTCCCCAGTAAGAAGAAAGGAAGCAGAGTGTGAGAGTTATATGATTTGCTGACCTAAAGGATTTCTGCAACTGTGGAACACCTGAACCCTAGCACATCCAGCTACTGAAGACAAATCCATCTTGCTTCTGCTCTTGCCTCTGCCCCCTCCCCTCTCCAACTCTCTTTTCTTCTCTCCTTCCTTCCTTCCTTCTCAGAGGTTCATCCACACCCACTCTCAGCCTGGTGCTGCATGCTGGGCCAGCTTCCCACCCACCCTGTTCCCCAGGGGGCTCCCAGCACCCTGACCTAGTACAGGGGCCAGTCTTTCCCTGGCCCCCTCCAGTCGACATCCCTTGTGCAGTCACCTACAGGCACCCCCGCTCTGTGGCCCCTTGTTGTGGCTGAGCCCTGACGTCAGAACCCCCTGGGAAGGAGGGATGAAGGCTTCTCCACAGACCCAGCTGTGGCCAGGCACCTGCTGTCACATCTGTCCTGCAGGCAGCCAAAGCTCTTGAGCCTCTATACAATGAGTTTTTCATAAACTAAGTAGCGACAACTGCAGTCTTTTCAGCCTTTTTGTTTGCAGTCTCAGGAATTTATTAGCTGATTATGACCCTGGACTGCTTCCTTGCTCCCTCTGGGCTTCAGATTCAAACAAACATTTGGCTCTCAAGGTCTCCCTCAAGTTCTAAACCTTCTGTAACCTTCAGAACACGAATCTGCTCATGTTTGCTAGCAGCCAGGATGAGTCCAACAGCACCCTCTCTGGCCTCATCACCCAGCACTCGTTTCCATGGCTCTAAGGAGGTGCCCAAGGGAGGCTTGGAGACCCCGTGTGTTGTGTCTATAGACAGTAGGGTAATCTGCCTCCCAGTAAAAGAAGGGTTGTCCTGAAGGAATAGCCCACTGGGTGAGTTGTGAGCTTGCTCAGGAAAGCATGGCATGGGGCACCACATGAGTGAGGGGTTTTCATGCTTTAGAGTAGTGCGTGTGGGGAGGGGTGACAGTGGGAGACTGAGCTACTTTCTCTGTGTTGCCAATGACCAGTGTGAATTCAGATACGGGATTTTGGACTGGAATGGTCATTGGGTGTACTAGGGAGAGCGTAACACTAGGGAGAGCGTAAGAGTAGTATCCCTAGGCAGCCCAACAAGGGACCACAGCTGCTCCCCAGAGGTGCGTAGCGGGTGCTGTGTTTCAGCCCAGACTGGATCTGCTGGCCCACTTCCCCAGGGTCAGAGGAAGCCAGGAAGCATTTTGAGTTGTGCTGATCTGGCCCCCCTGCCTTTTCTGTGGGCCTGCCACATGGTCCAGACAGCCACTCCACCTCTGAGACCCTTCAGGATCAGAGCTGAATCTGCACTGTCCCTCTACCAGGTTACCGCTGAGAGGCCTGACTGGCTGCTGGGCAGGGCAGCCTGCGGCCGTGGGTTCCCCACCCTGCTCCCCCCAGCGGGGAGAGAGTCTCCAGCAGCAATGTCAGCATAAGCACAGCCTCTGACATAGTCAACAGCTTCCCTTGCACCTCGGGAGGAAGTGCTAATGAGGAGAGCACAGGAAGGGCCGCGCCTCGCTGCTGTTGTCAGTTTGCTCCTGCTGGCTCAGGGGAACGAAGAGCTTGCACAGGAGCATGTCTTCCTGAGGATAGGACATGAACGCTTAGTAGACAATGCACATCGACTGACAGAAAGCATTTCTAAAAGACAGACTCTGGGAGAGGTGTCCACAGGACAGTAACAAACAGCTTACACTCAACATCAAATTAGTACTGGGGGCCACGCTGACATGAAGGCTGAGATATGCTGCTCCTGCAGCTGAGGCCCCTGCAGAGGACATAGGCCAGGCCTAGCCCCACCAGAGCTCCCGCCTATGCAGACAGGTGCAGAGCAAAGCCTTTTCTGTTTGCTTCCCAAGAGGAAAGAGGTGCGGGAACTCCCAGGCACACCCAGGGTGAAGCAAGTCAAGGGCAGAGTCTTCCCCAAGTACAGCGGCTCCTGTTGCAGACTTTTCCTAGGAGCAGTAGAGAAGGATTTTCTTGTTATGGATCCCAGAATACAATGCTGATGCCTTTCCCCAGCCCCCAGCTCATATCCTTGTCCCCCGCTTTTTAAAAGGTTTATTCACTTGGTAATTCATAGTAACCAGTATGTTGGATCAACTATTCACAGTAAGGTATCATTTTATTTATTTTTGTGGTGCTGGGGATGGACCTCAGGACCTTGTGATACTGGGGCGGAGCCTAGGCCCAGCTACATCCGGGGCCCTCCTTGTCCCCTTTATAGGCCAGAAGAGGAGACACTCTGGAGTCCTCCATCCAGAAACCAGAGCCAGGCCAGGAAGAAAAACGTAGCAACCATCAACACTTGTCCAGAGCCTCCTGTGTGCTCCCATCACCAGGTGCCAAAGTCACAGGTGGCAGGATGCAAAGAATGGAGACACAGTCCCTGCCTGGTAGGCACTGTGTGGGAAAGAATGAGCCCGTTCAGAAAAATAACTAACAGTAAATAAAGGAAGTAGAGGCCATGAGTGCCAATGCCTAGGGGAGGTCAGAGCTTGATTGGCTCTTAGTTTTTGTTTTGCTGAAGGGATTTGGGGAAGGAGGGGACTGAAACCCATGGGGAAGGGGAGGTCAGAAGCAGAGGGGATGGGTGGCAACTCTGGGAGAGAGAAACAGTGGGAAAACATGGAGAAGTTTGGAAGGGATTTAGAGGAAAACTTGTTCTATGGGTCTCAACTTTCCACAAAACTTTCATACATTGTACATGACTGTCCTGGAGTTTTTTGGTTGGTTGCTTTGTTGGTTGGTTGGTTTTGTTTGTTGGTTGGTTGGTTGGTTGGTTGGTTTTGAGGTGAATTAATAAGCAGGGGCTGCTAACAGATAGAGGCTGGCTGGCTCAGAGGGCCAGTGCTGGGGTGGGCCAAGGGGTTCACGCATTCCTGGGTTACAGCAGGAAGTGGGGACCAAGATCCCAGGTGCAAGTGCAGTGTTTGGGGGATTGGTCAGCTGGGAATAGGATGCTGTGCTGGCCTGGAATGATGGCTGGCAGACAAGAGGGATGGTGTCCAGGGAAAGGAGACTCTCCTAAGAAAACATTGGAAGATGATATAAACTTGTGGTAAGGCCTCAAGCACCAGACACGTGGAAAATGTATTGGGGTAGGGAGAGGGGAGGAGGAAGTAAACAGGACACAGTACCTGATTCTAATTTCTCCTGGCCTACTAGCTATGAGTTTCACCCACTTCACAAAAGTGGTGAATTATTCCTCTCTCACTGAAGCTGATAAACAGCCCTCAAACAGGTCATCTTCTTTTGTGTGTGTGTGTGGTACTGGGGTTTGAACCCAGGGCCTCACGCTTGCATGCTTTGCAAGTACTGTCCCAGTGAGATACAGCCTCAGCCTATTTTTTTACTTTTTGAGGCAGGGTCTTGCTAAATTATGCAGACTACCTCTGGTCTTGAACTTTAGGTCCTTCTGCTTCCGCCTCCCGAGTCATTGGGATTACAGGCGTGTGCCACTGCGCCTGGCTTTCAAGCACATCTTCTGAGTCCAGTCTCCCACCCCCCCACACCATGTCCTCCACGTACAGGGACACTTGTTGTTAGGTGCCATTGCCTTGTGTGTGACTCATAGCCACTCTCAGAGTGCTTTCAATGGCTCATTGTTTCAGGATTTTTTTAGGAATGAACTGCCACATCCTTCTCCAATTTGTGCTGAACTCAGGTTCACAGAAAATGTGGGGCAGCATTCCAACTGAGCTAAACCCCAGCCCTCAGCGACCCTAGCATCATCTTTTGTTTTGTTTTTTGTTTTTCAGTTGTCTTTGTTTGGATTTATTTATTTATTTTCCAGTACTGGGGTTGAACCCAGGGCCTTGCACATACTTTGCAAGTATTCTATCACTGGGATGCACCCCCAGCCCATTTTTTATTTTTTATCTTGAGACAGGGTTTCACTAAGTCACACAGGCTGCCTCTGGCCTCAGACTCATGATCCTCTTGGCTCTGTCTCCCAAGTCACTGGGATTACAGGCATACACCGCTGCACTAGACTAAAATTAGGAATTTCAAGGCAGTGGCTACAGAACATTTAAAATGCAGGTGCAGAAAAGAAGGAAAACACATTTCATATGCCTAGTGAAGAAGCTCAGAGTACACAGTCCTACAGGTTAAGGCCATCATTCATATTTCACCAGAGGCTAAGTTAGCAAACAGACACCTTCATAGCCCCTTCCCAGACTACAGAATGGCCCAGAAGCTATTGTATGTTTGGATGAACTGGAATTTGATTTCTGAGTATTAATTTCATCTTTATTCCAAAGTTAATAATGTATAATGCTTTTAGCTATTCAAAGCTAAAGCTTTTTTTCATGAAAGAAGATAATACCAAAGAGAAGGAAATATTACTAGTTTCCTTTGTCCCGATAACTTAGACATTTATGACTTAGCAGTTGAATCTGTAATTCTCTTTCCAGAGCCTTATATATAGAACTTTCTGTTGGCATTAGCTCCAAACAAAGCCCTTCGTATTTCTGGCATCTTTTGCTGAGCTGAGAGATCCAGTAGAGTTTCCAGGGTATTGGAGACCTTTATTTTCTGATTGCCACTGTAGACCTCCACACCTCCATCTGCACTCATGGCCAAGTGTGTCTCTTGATCAATCTGGACCTCCACTTGTTTTTGGGAAACCTTCATGTACTGAGGGATGGCTTTTTGCACTGCATCCTCCACCAGGAGATGGTCCTGTGGCCTGCAGCGCACAATCACCACAGGTTCCAGAAGTCGAAGCAGAGCCTGGAGCACCAGTTTATCCAGCAGCTCCTGGTAGGCTTTTGGGTCTGCCGCGATTCTGCGAAGCCTCTGCCTCGCATCATCAAGCAATTCTGAGATGAGGTCATCTTGGGCTTTTAGGACTCTCAGCCTTGCCTGATTCCTCATGGTGGACATCTGGATCGTCTTCTGTTGCTCTATCTGCTTTTCCTTCTTCGCATAATAATCCATGATCTTCAGTCGTTGGGTTTGTACAAGGCGTCCTTTCTCGATGTTGAACTCTTCCTCAGCCTTGGCATCTATTTCCTCTGCCTTTTCTTTGGCTTCCTGCTCAATGAAAGCCATCATGTGCTTAATCTGCTTCTGCACATCGACATCGCTCAGTGCCATGGCTGCTCTCAGAAAGAGAGGTGGATGGACAGCTGGTGGTCCCTCTGGTTTCTTTGATTTAAGGAAGAGTTTCCAGTGTCTCTGAAGTTCCACTTCATCAGCTGTGGTTTACACAAAAGAAAGAGAAAGTAGATCGTGGAGGCTCAGAAAAGGAAAGCAATTTGTCCAAGGTTGTACCCTAGAAGAACAGTCTTTAACCTTCATTCCATCCCTGTTACATTCATTGTCTCTTTGTCTCAGATAATAATAGAGACCCAGGGAAGATCTAGTCTAGAAATTCTCCAGGTGGTGAAGGTCTAAAATTCAGATAGAAAGCCAGTGAAATGGAAATACCTAGTTAATGCATAAATGGAAAGAGTAGGCACATTTTTTGGAAAGAGAGAACTGGGGGAGAATCACAAGAAATTGATTAGACAGGATTCAGTCTAAGAGAGCTGCTTGGCAGTAGAAGGGTTTCAAGGAACTTCAAATGAGCAAAGACATAGATAGGCAGATGATGGCACCTTAGAGAGAGCTCAGAAGTGGGAAGGGCTGAAAGTAGTCCCTTCACTGGAATGAATGTTTTCCAACACAGTATATATATTTGAATCATCTAGAGAACCTCTAAGAAATACAGTTTTCTGCACCTCCCCCCACCCTCCACCACCGTCAGAATCTCTGCCAGTATCATTTGGGAATCCTTGTCTTAACAAGACTCTCTCAGGCTGGGCATGTAGCTCAGTGGTAGAATGCTTGCCTGGCACATGCAAGGCTGTGGTTGGATCCTCAGCACCAGAAAAAAAAAAATAGGAACCTCAGAAAAAAATGACATACGAACAAAATGAGAATATCATAGAGAATGTGTAAAAAAAGAACCAAATAAATTTTGGAGCTAATGAATAACCAAATTTTTTAAGAAATTCAATATTTATTGAATTTAAAAATTTGCTACAGGAGAACAACAGCAGATTTGATCAAACAGAAAAAAGAATCAGTAAATTCGAAGACAGATAATTGGAAGTTAGCCATAGGAACAAAAAAAATAAAAATGAAAATGAAAATAAAGGGGAAAAAGCTTAAGGAATTGATGGGACACCGTTAAGTGGGCCCGGATAGGCATTATGGGAGTTTGAGAAGAACAAAGGAGAAAGGAAAGAACAAAAGCCTTTGAAGAAATAATGGCCCCAAACTCCTCAAATCTGGGAGGAAGTGGTATGCAGATTCTAGAAGTCCAACAGACTCCAACTAGGATAAACCCAAAGAAGTCCACAGGAACACATGATCAGCTTGTCACAAGTCAAAGAGAAAGAGACTTGAAAGCAGCAAGAGGAAACTCTCTGCCTATGTCCGGGAAGCCTGTGAGATGACCAATGGATCTTTCAGCAGGAAGGAGTACTAAAAGAAAAAAAACTTTCAACCCAAAATACTATATCCAGCAAAACTCTTCCCAGACTGAAAGAGTACCTATAGTCCCAGCTACTCAGGGGGCCAAAGCAGAGGGATTATTTGAGTCCAAGAGTCTGAAATTGTCCTGGACAGCATAGTGAGAACCTGTCTCAAAGAAAAATAAAATAAAATAAAATAAAATAAATAAATAAATAAAGCCAAATACTTTCTAAGCTAAATGAAAGTGATAGGAAATCCTATTTGAAATAGAAGGACAATAGACAGCAGCATAAAAGCATATGCAAGTATAAAACTCACTGGTAAAATTAAATATTTTGGCAAGTTCAGAATATTGCAATAATGTAATACTGTAATGGTGGTACATAAATCACTTCCTCCTTATATTGAAGTTAAAAGAGAAAAGCATAAAAAAAAAAACTATGACTACAAAAACAGGCCAGAGAATCCATAATATAAAAAGATGTAATTTGTGACATCAATAGCAAAGTGTCGGAGAGGGTAAGAGTACAGTTTTTGCATGTGATTCAAGTTATTATCTACTTAACATAGATTGTTATGTTTTATGTAAGTCCATGATTATCATAAAAAAAATAACTGTAGAAGATCCTCAACAAGACCCCAAATGGTCAAAACTATCCAGATGAAAATAACAGGGGCCCAGGTATCATGGCACATGCCTGGAATCCCAGCACTTGAGAAGCGAAGGCAGGAGGATCATAAATTCAAGGCCAGCCTGAGATACATAGCAAGTTTGAGACCAGCCTGGGCTATATAGTGAGATCCTGTCTCAAAAAAACAAAACAACACACATACACACACTCACACACACAAAGAAAAGAAGGAGGAGGGGTAAGAGGAGGGGTAGGAGGAAGAAGAAAGCCAGAGGTCTCATATTTTAAGGACGTAAGATAGCCATTAGCAGACAATATGGAGGAAAAGGGGATTGAAAATGACTTTCTGGTTAAACTGTAATGGCTGAAGCTGCATGGGAGTCAAATCTTTAAGGATATAGGAAAAACATTTATTTTCTAATGGGTCCCACACCCTAATCTAAACCATTGAACCATTGTACAAAACAAAGAGGCTAGCCTCCATATGAACTAATCCACAACAACTCCGGAGCAGCCTGAGTTCCTGCCTTAAGGCTCAAAACACTAGGCACCCAGAGATGAGTGTCCAGGGCTGATAACAGCCCTATGTACAACAGAACAAAACACTCCCCAGTATTGTACCATGCCCAGCACTATTTTCAGTGCTTCTCTGCTATTCATAGCATTTTCAATGACAGATTGTTTTAGGAGTGGATTGCCTGGTCCTTCTCCCTAGCCTACAGCACTTGGTATTCCCAGGTGGTCTCCTATCCAAGGACTAACCAGGCTGACCCTGCTTAGCTTCTGAGATCAGGCAGGATCAGATGCTCAGGTGCTATGGCTGCAGATGGGTGTGCATTAGTTTGAGTAAAACTAAAGAGAACATGCATCCGCTCTTTCTTCTTCCTCTCTTCCTTTCTCTCTGCTCCTTGCCCTCTGCTCTTCTCTCTCCAGCTGCCCTTCTCTCAGCTCATTATATTCTCAGTCTATCCAAGGGACTTTTCCTTCTAAAAGGCTCCTTAGTGCTCCTGTTCCCTGTGAATTTACTTTCCACTGGGGGGACAGAAATATCTTCATGCCAATTCACTCAGGGAACTGAGGATTTTCTAGGGTCCTTTCTAGGACCAAGGTTTTACTGCCAGATATTGGGACCCATGTTCCCTCTGTCTCCCTAGTAACAACACTTCCTAACTCCAAAACATATTAAAAATTAAATTAATCAAAACAATATGGTACTGGCATAAAGGCAGAAATATAGAACAAAGACATGGAATGAGGAATACAGAAATAAATGCAAACATTTCTGTGAAATGATCTTCAACAATGGCACCAGACTACACAATGGGGAAAGGATAATCTCCTCAACAAATGGTGTTGGAAAAACTGGACATCCACAATCAGAAAAGAGAATAAAACTGGACCCTTATGTTACACTATACACAAAAATCAACACAAAATGGACCTAAGACTTAAGCATAAAATCTGGAACTCCATGATACCTAGGAAATACAGAGGAAATGTTTATAATACTGGTCTTGGCTATGATTTCTTGGATATGATGACAAAAACAGACAAAAAAAAAAAAAAAAAAAAAAAAAAAAAAAAAAAAAAAAAAAAAAAAAAAAAAAAAAAAAAAAAAAAAAAAAAAAAAAGCTAGACACATGGAATTACAACAAACTAAAAGGCTCTTGTGCCAGATGTGGAGACTCACACGTGTAATCCCAGTGACCTGGGAGGCAAAGGCAGGAGGATCACAAGTTTGAGGCCAGAGGCAATCTGCATAATTTAGGGAGATCCTGACTCAACATAAAAAATAAAAAGGGGGCTTGGGGTGCCTCCCAGTGGTAGATGCTTACAAAATATGTACAAGGCCCTGGGTTCAGCCCCAAAATACTGCCAACAACAACAACAACAACAACAACCCAGCAACCTTTGGAACAGAAAAAAATTGCAAACCATATATCTGATAAGGTGTTAATACCTAAGACATGTAAGGAATGCCTACAGCTCCATAATTAGTATTACTACCACTACTACTCCTACTCACACTACTGCTAATAATAATAGTACTAAAAACCTGATTAGAAAATGGGCAAAGGTTCTGAGTGGACATTTCCCCCCAAAATACATACAAATGGCCAACACGCAAATGGAAGGATGTTTAATGTCACTATTTAGCAGGAAAATGCTAATTATATCACATCTATTAGAATGCCATTTAAAGAAGAAAAAGAATAGATAAAGAAAGAAAAAAATTACAAGTGTTGGCAAGGATATGTAGAAACTGGATCCCCTGTACACTGTTGGTGGGAAGCTAAAATGGTGCAGGCACTACAGAAAACAATATGGAAGTTCCTCAAAAAATTAAAAATAAAACTACCATGTGATCCAGAAATCCCACTTTTGAATATTTATCCAAAATAAATAAAAAGATCTTGAAGAGATATTTGCACACCCATGTTTATTGCTTTCATAATACCCAAGAGTTAGAAACAAACTAAATGCTCATTAAATGATGACCGGATAAAGAAAATGTGATCTAGCCATAAGATAGAATAGTGTTCAGACTTTAAAAGGAAATCCTGTCCCATGTTACAACATGGGTGAAACTTGAGGATATTATGCTAAGTGAAATAAGCCAGTCACAAAAGGACAAATGATTCTACTTATATGAGGTATTTGAAGTAATAAAACTCATAGAAGCAGAAAATAGAATGGTAGTTGCCAGGGGCTATAGGAGGGAGAAATGAAAGTCACTGTTCAATGTATATAGAGTTTCGGTTATATAATGTGAAGGGTCTAGAGATCTGCTATATAATATTGTGCACACACCTATCCATACTATACTGTACACTTAAATATCTGTTAAGAAGGTAGGTTTCATATCAAGTAGAGGTTTTTAATTGTTTGCTTTTTGTTTTGCTTGTTTGTTTGTTTTTTGCAGTACTAAAGGGTAAGGGTTGAACCCAGGGCCTCATGCATAGTAAAACAAACACTCTACCACTGAGCTGCACCTAGAGTCTCCTTTTTTATTTTATATTTTGAGTCAGGGTCTCACTAAACTGTGCAGGTTGACTCAGGTCTTGAACTCACAATTCTGCCACAACCTCCCAAACCACTTGGATTACAGGTGTGGGCCACAGCACCTGGCTATTGTTTTTTTAATCACACATACAAAAAATGAATGCTGTTCCAGGAAGACATACTGAGCTTAAGGTTCATGACAAAGGCCAAGCCCTTGGTTTCAACCTTATATGCTGTCATTAGAAGTCAAAAGGAATATTATTTAGCTCATCTACTTGCTTTATTTTGGGCCTGCAGCCATAGCCCTGTGGCATCCGATCCCATCAGATCTCGGAAGCTAAGCAGGGTCGGGCCTGGTTAGTACCTGGATGGGAGACCGCCTGGGAACACCAGAAGCTGTAGGCTTGGGAGAAGGACCTGGAAACCCCCTCCCAAAAATCAATCTGCCATTGAAAACCTTATCAACAGCAGAGAAGCACTGACAATAGTGTTTCCCCTGTTGTACAGAGGGTCGCTATGAGTCGGATACCGACTCAACGGCACCTAACAACAACAACAACTTGCTTTATTTTAGAAAGTACTTTTAAGTACTTTCTAAACTTTAAGTGGGGTGGGATTTAGCTCAGTTGGTAGAGTGCTGCGCTGCAGTCTCTGAGGTCCCTAGTTCAATTCCCAGCACTGCAAAAATGGGAGAAGGACGTGGCAATCCCCTTCCATGGCAATCCCGAAAACAGTCAGCCATTGAAAACCCCATGAGGGCTTCTATGAGTCGGATACTGACTTGATGTCACCTAACAACAACAACAATCTTTAAGTACTTTCTAAAGTACTTTTATTTTAGAAAGCACATTTTTGTGCATACAGCAAAACATTTCCTGCTCCTACATAAGACAAGTGAATTAATAAATGGTTATTTAAAAAAAAAAAAAAGCCTCCCTAAGTGACCCTGCCAGTCACCAGCTTTGCAAGCCACTGTCAAAGAAAGCAGAGAAAGTACAAGATGCAGGAAGTTCCAGACTATGAGTGTGGAGAAAATTTACACCAGACAAACCTTACCAGTCCCCTGCCAAGGGCCACCTTTGCTCTGGCGCCGGGTGTCTGCAAGTAGAATGTGGAACTTGGAACACACACTGGAACCTGGCACTGTCGCTTCCTTCTTTGTACAGACGACCCTCACAGTCTGCCCAGGCAGCCTGCATCCACACAGCCAGGCTGTCCCTGGGGATGGCTGGCCAAGCCAGCCAAGAGCAGGCCAACAGGGATTTCCTCAACACCTGGGCCATGGCCAGGGCTTACCCTTGCACATGCAGAATCTCAATTAAGTTGGCACACAGAAGACTACTCTGGGGTGGGCTCACTTTAAGAGGCATGTGTTGGACCAGGGTAGCCAGTTTATTAATTTACTAATGAAAAATACAGCTATTGTGCTGGCAGTTCATGGCCTCCTTACCCTGAATGGGAGTGGCCTGGGGAGCCAATTCCAAAAGCTGTTTAATGAGAAAGCAGCACAATCACAATTCACCAGATGGTCCTTAAGAGGGCCAGTCCCACCACAGGGCTCCTGAGTTCTTGTCCATGAGGGAGGCACCTCTCTGTGCCCAGACTGGGCATCTATGGCCTGGCAGCTTCCACCGTGCAGGCTCTGCAGTCAGCTTGCTGGAACGCCTGGCTCTACACTAACCATTTGTAAGACTTTGCCAAAGAAGGCCAGCCCCTAAGGCCTCAGTTTCCTCATTTGTATAATGGAAATAATAATAACATCCAAATCATAGGATTATTGTGATATTTAAACAAAAGAGTGTTTATCACATTGCTAGGCACATAGTGTCAATCCTTATGCTTGGTAGTTCTTATTAGAACACCACCACTATTGCTTTTGTTATTGCCTCTACTAGAATTTGGGCCCCATTTCTCATTATAGTTGGTCTTTGTGTGTATAGAAGTCAAAAGGAATATTATTTAGCTCATCTACTTGCTTTATTTTAGAAAGTACTTTTAAGTACTTTCTAAACTTTAAGTGGGCTAAGATTTAGCTCAGTTGGTAGAGTGCTGCGCTACAGTCTCTGAGGTCCCTAATTCAATGGACTGATTTTGTTTCCAGTCACTAAAGTGGAAACATCTGGTCTTGTGTCTTTATTGAACTTAGTAACCCTGTCTGGAGTTCAGGGACTGCCCCCCTCCCCATGCTTCTTGGCACACTTAGGCACTGCCATTGTCTTGGTAATGGGGGATGAAGTTCTGAATTCCAAGGCTTTTGGATGAGATGGGGTGCAGTCATGTCATGGACCACACCATATCCCCATCGCCCATTCGGCAGTCTGGAGTTCTATCACCCCTCCCTGGACTAGGGCAGCTTATTAGTGCTGGGACTTGGAGGCAGCTGCAGGGTGGGGCAGGTTGAAAGTCAGGGCTGTAGCAAATCTCTCTGCAGGAATGTGGGTGCCTGTGTAATGCGTCTGGCAGATGTAACTTCCAGGCTGTCTAAGATGGGGATTAAGAGCCCACAGTGACCTGTGTCTTGAGCAAAACAACAAAACAAACCAAGAAAAGCTCATGTCTGCTCTTGCTTGAATTCTTGCCTGGAATTAGCATCTGCTTGCTTGCATTTGAGGATGGGGCCGCAGGGAAGGCCATCCATCCAGACTTACCTCCCACCATCTATCCAGTACCAGGGCCTTTTCATTGCAAACTCCCAATCCCTGCCACAAGCACACCAGCCCAGTCCCACTTAAGAACTTTTACTCAGACTGTCCTTTCAGAAAAAAATTCCTTGCTCTGATAAATCCTAGCTTCATGTTTAGACCCAGTTTAAGCCCTACCACTTCCTGGGCCTTTGGATTTCAATTTGAAATAATGACAGCAAAGCCTATTTTCCAGATACCATCCAGAGGAGCATCTGATGTCCTTTGTTGTTCCAAGTTTTTTTACTTCCTCTAGGAAACACCTTGAGAACAGAATCTACTACTCCAGCAGGGGCAGGTGCAAACAGGTGCTTGGTCGGTAAAGGTGGTTGATTGGATTAAGGGCTTGAGGATGGGAGATAACTTTCTCTTTTTCAATTTAACTTAATTTTATTTTGTTGCCTTTTTAATTGTGAAATATAATACACATTCAGAAAGGTGCGCAGACTGTAAATGAATGGCTTAGTGAATGATTATAAGGCAAATATCCTGTAACTAGCACCCAGGTCAAGAAACAGAATATTGTCAGCGTCCCAAAAGCCCCTCTATATAGCCTTGGAGAAGATATTTTACACACCTGGTGACTCTGTACCTGCGGTATAAGAGGGATCCTTAGAAAAAGTGTGAGTGTGGAGAGCTTTCTTTTCTCTGGGAGGCTGTGTGCTTTCTGGGGAAATATGGAACCCTGACTCCATGGGAGGCAGGACAAGACCAGAGTGGTCTGTGGGTAAAATGTGTCTGGCAGCAAGGAGCCCTACTCAGACCCTGAAGCACTGTCCCTTGTTCCAGCTGGTTTTCTAAGCAAGTCTGAGGTCAGACGTGTCTGTTGTGGTTTCCCCACCCCTGGCCAAAAGGGAAGCAGCAACAGACTCGGGCCTCCAGACACTGAGGGATTGCTGAGTGAGGAAGAGAAGGGGCTTTCCAGAGCTTGGAGCCTGGGGCAGCGTGTGGGACCCAGGAAGTGAGTGAAGAAATTTAGGATATCTTTCTGGGGGATTTTAAATACTAAATACATGGGAAGAAGGTATCCCCTTCTCTGCCTTTCAAAACATTGGCTGAACAGTGTACTCGGTACTAGGTAGGCACCAGAAACAGAGAGTAGAGAACAAGGCAGTTACCAGTCCTGCCTCCCAAGCCCACAATGAAATGGGAGAGAGGGTTCTGTAAGCGGATCATCACTTCACAGCATAGAACATTATGCATCAGCAATTTCAAAAAGGCTAAGAAAGTGAAGGGGTCCAACTCTGAAGCCCCCTCCCAAGCTCATTGTAGGTTTTTTAAAAATAATATATTGCCTTGCAGACAGTTCAATCTTGCAGTGGATGGTTTGAGATGCTCTGGTAGCGACAATAAAACATCAATGGGGAAACAAGGGGATGAACATGAATGAAAGGACATACAGCAATTTAGGAAAACTCAAACAAGAAAATGAGCTTTTCAGGAGATCTAATATAGTACCTTAACTTGAGCAAGTCACACGGAGCAGGCAGAAAGTTGGTAATGTTCATTAAGAAAACTGTATCCAAATAGACAAGAATGGATCAACCTTTTATTGAGACCTAAGTCTAAGCAATGTGTTGGGATTTCCAGAGGGGACCTTGATTTAGACAAGTGGAAAGATACCTAGGATGGGACCAAGGGCAGAGAAGGGTACAGGCATGGTGACTGCAGGCTTTAGCTGAGGGAGTGGTTCCTGGGGGTAGAGGTCAGACAGGGTGGGAGGAGTACAGACAGGCACTGCAGATGGAATTTCCATAAGCAGGGAGACTAAGGCAACCTAAGTGAGGAGAATGCAGCGAGCAAAGCACAGAGGCAGGAAGATGTGGTGGGGGGTGCACACGGGTTTGGCACCCAAGGAAGCCAAGAAGCCTGCAGTGGGCAATGTCTAGAAAGATGCTGGGGTTCAACTGGGGAAGGTCAGCAATATCAGTCAGAAAGTTGGGGCATTAGGACCCATCAAAGGCTTCTGAGTGTAGGGAGAAATTGGGAGGAAATTTGCAAAAACCCCAAAACTGGGAAAATGGCTTTTGAAGATCTGGTTTGTAAATTAGAAATCTAGGGAAAATGAAAGTAACTTGGTTGGACATTTGTACAAAACCCTTCACAAATCCCCCAAACCTGATTGGACAATTGGACTCAAAGCTGATTGGCTCAGGCCATTCCGTGGGTGAGCTATATAAGGAGCTGCACTGCAGCAGTTCCACTTCGCTGGGACCACCGATGAGGAAACAGCTTTCTCTATCTCTCTCTCCCTCCGCCGCAACCATCAACAAGGAAAGAACTCACTCTCTGCCGAGGCCACCAACATGGAAGCATCTGCCCTTGAGGCTGTATAAGAGCTGCTAGCAGTTAAAGCAGTATGCTTTGGGTTTCTCCCCACCCTTGCAGAGGCAGGGAGAGGGAAATAAAGAGCTGTGTTTGTCCCCGCAAGGCAAAAGTGCCTGAGGTTTTTCCTTTCTCCCATCTCTGCCAGCGTCCCGAGGGCAGCAAGAGTCTGTGCCCCTCACCTGAGGGTCCAGAGTGAATTGTGTTTAGTATCTGTGTACATGGTGGCACTGCCCATCTGAACATCCAGGCCAGACTGGGAGGTGTGCGCCCCACACTGAGCAGGGCTATAATTTGGCCAAACCCTGGCTGAGGAAGACTAGCCTGGTGGTGGCAGAGTCAGGAGATCCCGCCTATAAACCAGATGGACCCATGCTCTGATGAGGTCTGGGACTAGAGAGCTGTTGGGAATGGAAGAAGAGATGTGGCACAAGAGCTGTCAGGCTTGACAACTCAGGCCTGGCCCTCACAGGGCAGAGTAGCTTGAGATGGAGAGTGTGGGAAGCATGGACTCTGCACCCACCTCTCTGCAGCAAGCTAGAGAGAGAGAAAACTAGCACGGGGAGTTCACTTGGTTACGAAGTAACAGGTGACACCTAGACAGAACATCAGAGGGCCCGAAAAGCTTTACCTCTGCTTCAATCCAGTAAGAGCCACATACAGTTTTAGTTCAAGGACTCCATCTCAAGGGACAGAGCGGGCTTTGGTCTAGGCTAGACAACGCAAATGCCTGTAGGGGCCAGGCAGGAAATATGAAGAGAAAGCCAGTCAGGCGAGGAAACAACATGTCTCTCAAAATAATTTCCATTAAGAATTCACAACTTAACTTCTGCTTCTAAAACATCTGCAGGCATCTTACTTCCAAGTAGTTGGGTTCTCCCTAAAAGCAATTTGCTTCATATTTGCATAGCTAAAAGTTTAGAAAGTCAGCTTCCCCCCAAAGTAAAGCCCTTCAGTTCCAGATCCATCTCAAGAGGCAAACTCAGGTCTCTGCCATTTTAGAAAATATGGTCCTGGGGTCATATGGTCTGATTTTTTTAGAGATGGGAATCCAATTTTAAAAGCAAAACCCATCTACTCTTTTTGTTTGTTTGTTCGATTGCTTTAAAATATATACAATAGCCAGATATAGTGGCTCCCACCAGCAATCCCAGCACTTAGGAGGTAGAGGCAGGAAGATCAGGAGCTCGAGGCCAGACTGAGCCATCCATCTCCAGAACTTTTTCTTCTTCCTAAACTGAATTTCTCATTAAAAAACTCATTCTCTTCTACCCCCATCTCCTACCAACCATCATTCTACTTTCTGTGTCTATGAACTTGCCTAACCTATGTAACTCAGATAAGTGGAACCATGTAACATCTGTCCCTTTTGAACTGGCTTACTTCATTTAGCATAATGTCTTCAAAATTCATCCCTGTTATACTATATATTAGAAGTATCTTTCTTTCTTTGTAAGGCTGAGTACTATTCTATTGTCTTATACCACATTTTCTTTATTCATCCGTCAGTGGGCATTTAGGTTGTTTCTACCTTATGGCTTTTGTGAATAATGCTGCTGTGAACAGAGGTGTACAAATACCTGCTTTTAATTCTTCAGGGTATCTACCAGGGTACCAAAACATGTATACATATTGTAACAGATGGTATCTGTGCATTACTCTTTGAAGTTGAATTGAACTATAGTAGCAATATGTATTATGATGTTCATTCAAAGCATGGCCTACTGCTTGCCTCAGCCTCAGGTGACACATTCAGGTGCCAAATATGGCTCTGATGTTGACCTAACTCTCACCATGACAAGTCCTGGCTGGTCTTACCTCTACAGAGAGACACAACTCAATCCCTGGCATAGGAAAGGTTCGGGTTTGCAAGGAAGAGAATGTATGTATGCATCCAACACTGTCCCTTACCATGTCTAGGAACTTTTAGGGGGACCTATGCTTCCCACATAGTCCAGTACATTGTAGAAACCTCATTATAGCTATTTGCTTAGCCCATGAGTGAATGGGTAGATGGTGTGGACATTACCCCTCCCCCCCCCAAAAAAAAAAAACAACTGTTAACAATCTTAAGGATCTGAAACCTTCTTTCATAAGGAGAGATGAATGAATGTGAGAATAGGAAGAGGTGATGCAACAGCCTGCCCAACAGAGATGCCTCTTCCTGTTCTGTCCACATTGCTGGAACACAGAACTGGAAAAGAACTTTTAAAAGTCAGCCGGGTGCGGTGACGCACACCTGTAATCCCAGCGGCTGGGGAGGCAGAAGCAGGAGGATAGCAAGTTCAAGACCAGAGGCAGTCTGCATAACTTAGCAAGACCCTGTCTCAAAAAGTAAAAAAATGGGCTGAGGGTGCAGCTCAGTGGTCCAGCACTTGCAGAGCATGCAAGCATGAGGTCTTGGGTTCAACCCCCAGTACTAAAAAAAAAAAAAGAACTTTTAAAAGTGTAAGTCATTTAAGTGAATTTGCCTTGGGTCCTCAGAGAAGTGACTTAAAGGCCCATAGAGGTTCCCACAATCCTCACTTATACCCTGATCAAGGCTGACACCAAAGGGGTGGTGCTGCCCCCACTGGAACAGGGTCCTAAAGGTCCTCTGTTTAGCCAGGCATTAGCCTTTTAGATGTTGAATCAGGAGGTCAGAGGGAGCCTGGGAAAGGCCTGGGCTGACTGGGGCCCCTGGGAAACTCTGGGCAGGGAGTGTTGACCAAGCAAGATGAAAGTATTTCAGTGTTTCACAGCCTGTTTGGTCACATTGTTGCACAAGGATTAAAGGTTAGTCCTGGGCCTATTGCACCTGCTGGGAATTCTCACCCTTACCTGAAGGCCTCAGAACACTCAGTGCAGGACACAGCTGCTCAGCCTCCCACATCACCACAGTCCAGCTGCTCAACCTCCTACCACCTAAGTCCAGGGCCCACTCTGCTGCTGGGGCCAGGATCCTGGAGAGGCATCCCTGGCTATGCAAGAGACCAGGGTGGCTCCATGAGAGGAGTTAGGAGAGGTTCAGGCCTGTGCACGGTGCCAGGATGGGGTGCTGGGTATGGTGGTTATGCTCCTTGACTCTGCCACTATCTCAGGATAAGGTCAGGCCTCCACCTGCCCCTTAGGAACCCAGAACCACTATCCTCTTACCTTCAAGCAAATGGCTTGTCTTTTAAGTCCTTAAACACAAAAGTTCTCATACTCATCTCTCCATTTCTGGGGATAGTAGGGCCATTTGCCCTGTCCCCTCTCCTGGTGTTATTATATGCGATATAATTATCAGTATGGGTAGGCTGAGGTCTGTCATCTTGTTATTTGTTTCCTATTTCTCTTTTCTAGATTTTTTGTCCTTTTTGTCCTTTTTTCCTGACCTGCTTTTGTTGGTGGTGCATTTTTTGAAACTGAGGTAAATTTCAAAATAACATAAAATTACCATGTAAAGGTGATTAATTCATTGCATTTAGTATATTCACCCCCTCTATCTAGATTCAAAACATTTTATCACCCCAAAAGGAAACCTCATTGAACATACTTCTATTTCTGGTTTTTATCCTTGGTGTATTGTTTTATTTTATTTCTGCATATGTTATAAACCTTGCAGTATATCGCGATCGTTTTTGCTTTAAATGGCCAATTATCTTCTAAAGAAACTCTTTTAAATGAGAAAGAAATGTCTCAGGTACTTACCATTTTTGGTGCTCTTCATTGCTCTGTATAGATCTGCGTTTCCATCTGTTATCAGGTCCTTTCTGCCTCAAGAACTTCCTTAATATTTCTTATAGTGCAGATCTTCTGGTTTAAAAATTTTCTTTGCATCTTTTTTGTCTGAAAAAACCCCCACTTATTTTGCCTTCAATTTTTTTTTTCTCCAGTACTTGTGGGTTGAACCCAGGGCTTTGCACATTCTTTGCAAGTGCTCTACCACTATGCTGCACCCCAGCCCATTTTTTAACTTTGAGTCAAGGTCTTTCTAAGTTACACAGACTGCCTCTGGTCTTGAACTCACTTTACCTCCGGAGTTGAGGGAGTTCTACTTCAAACTCACTTTAGCAATGCATGTTGGACAAAACAAGTCCCCAAATGGTATAGTTGTAATCTTGGATCTATGGCAGTAGGTATGACAGTCTTTGTCACAGCCATCACATAGGAGAAGCAATTCATTATCCCCTTTTCAACAGTTTTGGCAGTACTATAATACATGAAAAAAATCATTTAAAATTAACCCTCTGCTATGAATAATAGTTATGGGATGTTAAACAGACCATAATTACTAATTTATATTAGTGATGAGCATCCCACTTATTAACAGATATAACAGATATATAGTAGCCATACACATCTATATATCTCTTGTTACATAGACAGGGACCACATGATGGGGTGAGAAGTTCTATTGGAGTACATGCACATTTCAGGTACACTGCAAAGAATGAAGCTAGGCTGAATGCCTGCACACACTTCAGAAGCATGTATACATTAACATATGAAATAATTAACGTGGTCTTAGAGCACACAAAGCAATGAACAGCTTTGCCTCCCAAGTTGAGGGGATTACAGGAATATGCCACTGCACATAGTGTTGCCTTCAATTTTAAAGGGTAGTTTTTCTGTATATAGAATTCTAGATTATAGTGTTTTATTTTCCCTTTTTGCCTTTCATCATTATCAAAGCTATTCCATTACGTTATATTTTACACTGTTTCTGATGGGAAGTCTGCAATTATGTCTATCTTTGTCCCTTAGTATATAATCAGTCTTTTCCTTTTCTACTTTTATTTTTTTCTATTTATTATTAGTTTTCATTGATTTAATTATGAAGTGCTTGTTTGATGTGGCTTTCTTTGTGTTTTTCCTGCATTGAGTGTGTTGAGTTTCTAGAATTTGTAAGTTTATAATTTTCATTAAGTTGGAAATGTATTTGGCCATTATGTCCTTGAACAATTACCCTTGGTTCTTTTCCAATACCCCAATTATGTGTGTGCATGAAATCACTTAACATTGTCTTACATATCATTAAGGTTCTGTGTTTGTGTGTATGTGTGTGTGTATGTGTGTGTGTGTGTTTTTCTCCATCCATGTGTGCTTTGGTTTGGATGGTTCCTATTCCTATGTCTTCAGTGTCACAGATATTTCCTTCTACAGTGTCCAAACCACTGTTAAACTTATCCAGTGAATTATTCACTTTAGGTGTTGTATTTTTCAGCTCTAGAAGTTCTATTTGGTTTATTTATTTATTTTATTTATTTTTGCGGTACTTGAGGGTCAAACTCAGGGCTTTGCACATACTTTGCAAGTGTTCTACCCCTAAGCTGCACCCCCAGCCCATTTTTCTTTTTAAAATTTTGAGTCAGGATCTTGCTAAGTTACACAGGCTGCCTCTGGCCTCAAACTCGTAGTCCTCCTGCCTCTTCCTCCTGAGTTGCTGGGATTACAGGTGTGTGCTACCACACCTGGCAATTTGGTTCTTAAAAAAATATCTCCTGTTTTCTTCCCTCTTAGTTCGTGTTTTCCTTTAAACTCTCTTCCATATTTTAAATTTCTTTTTAAGTCCTTGTCTGCTGATTTCATTATCTCCAGCATTTCTAGGATAGTTCTATCAACTGAATTCCCTCCTTATTTGGGGTTACAATGTATAGTAATTTTTGATATTCTGAACTTTATGTCATTGGATGTCTGAATTTTGTTATTGCCCTTTAAAAATGATGAATTTGTTCTAGTTGGCAGTCATGGTTAATAGCAGCTGAACTTACTCTTTCTGAGGCTTGTTTCTAAAGCTTGTTGAGAGGATCTCTACAGTCACCTCTACTCTAGGACTAATTTAGCCTTTCTACACATACATAACCTTTATGTAGTTTCTACTAAGTTCTTTAGACTTCCAGCAAGGTCTCTTCATGTTGGCTGGTTGAAACTCAAACATGTCACGTGAGCCAATCAGTTCACAGCTTCCTGGTAGTTTCTGCCTATCTTTGTGGAGTTTCATCTTATGTATCTGCAACTTAGTATTTACCAACAGATTGAGGAGATCCTAGAGCCTTGTCTGCTGCCACACTCCCTCCTCTGTGATACTCTGCCTTGGAAGGTCCTCCCAACAATCCCCCCTTCTCTGACCAAGACCAGTGTGCTCTGCTTGGGCCCCCTCTTACCGGGCTTCCATTCAGTAAATATTCCCACAGGAAGTTAGAAATAGTTTGCAATGGGGCTTGCCCCATTTGATCCCTTCTTTCACAGAACCACTATCCTGTCCAATGTTTGAAAATTAGTGGTTTCATATGGTTTGTGCAATTTTCAAGTTGCTTACTTTAGGAAGAAAAGTCTAACACAAGTTACTTGGGTATGGTAGAAGTGGAAATCTTTCCTCTCTCTACATGAGCACATTCAATATGGTGATCTGCTTTTCCAATCCTTTCTCAGGAGGCTGGCTGGTAAGCAACAGAAGCTATCTGTGGCCGATTAACCAGAAAAGGAATCTTAAGAGAATCATAGTAGCTCACAGGATTATGGGAGGGCTAAAGAAGCTGCTGTCAAGACAAAATGGTGTCCAACACATGCCTCAGGAACTACAAGTTATGATCAAAAGATAAGGTGAATGTCTAAATTAAGAGAAAAATACAGTAAAAGACAAATTGCCATTAATCTCCCTCAAAATACTCCCCCTAGTTTTGAACATAATTATCCCATTGCTCTTGCCACTTTCTGAAGCAGTTCTGGAGGTTTTCTTTTGTGATTGTCTTTAGTTGCACTGCCTCAATTTTACTGAATTGATTCTAAATATTTTCTCCTTTCATGGTCATTTTGACTCTGGAGAAGAGATAAAAGTTACATGGTGCCAGATTTGGTGAATAAAGTGGATGAGGACACACTGTAATGTTTTTATTTGACAGAAACTGCTGTACCAGCAGTGATGTGTGGCATGCAGCATTGTCATAGTGAAGGATGAAACTTAAGACACAAAAGAGGACTTTCAGAACTGCTTCAGAATGTGACAAGAATGATGAGATAAGTGTGTTCAAAGCCAAGGGGAGGATTCTGAGGGGGGGATTAATGGCAATGTGTCTTATTGTTGTTTTTAATTGAAATATTATATGTGTGTGTGTATAATTTTTTAAATCACACCTCATATTTTAGTCATATCTGGAGCCATAGCTCCCAGGCATCTGATTCCACTTGATCTCAAAAGCTAAGCAGGGTCAGCCTGGGGAGGCCTTGGATGGTGGAGCACCTGGGAATACTAGGTGTTGCAGGCTAGGGAGAAGGACCTGGCAATCCACTCTTGAAACAATCTGCCATTGAAACCCCTATGAATAGTGGAGAAGCACTGACAATAGTGCCAGGCATGGCACAGAGTCAGGGTGTGTTTCATTTCTGTTGTATGTAGGGTTGCTATGAGTCAGACCCGACTTGATGGCACCTAACAACAACAACATATTCTGGTGAGGAAACTACTTCTGGTACCATTATTGTCACCAAGATGTAGACAATTCATGTGTACACCTGTCACTTTTGAACCAGGAACTCAATTATACCACAATCACCACTACTGCCTTCCCTAATGTGCCCCTTCCTGTGTTAGGAACTGAATTGTGTGCTCACCACTGAAGCTACACCTCCAGTGAGAATGTGCCTTGTTTTTAAATCAAGTTTCATGACTTCTTGAGTCAAACAAAGAAAGCAAGAGGCTGTAATTTCCAGGTTCTATAAGGGTTCTTCTTCCTCTCCATCAAGACTCCCAAAGCAGAAGATTCTACAGACTTGAAATATGGTGTTGATGTTCAATGGTCAAAACAAACACTATGGAAGAATAGTCATAAATGAGTCTCAAATGGCTTTCTGGCACTTAGAACTGAAGCATGGGGTAAAATCACTGACTTCATTTCTAGAAGATAGATCTATGATCCAGACTTCTTTGGAGCTTATTGAAGGGAACTACCCCTAGATCATATGGGCATTTCATTCTAGCAACCTCTAAGGAGGGGTTTTCTTATAGTTTAGCAATGGGTGGCATGCCACCAGTCATAATGACTGATCTCTTGAACTCAGGTTGAAACAAAAGACAGTCAGAAATGAAAATGAAGATGGGAAAACATTATTAAGGGTTTTTAAGCCAAAATTCTCAGAGGCTGGGACATACTTCTGACTTTTTGGGAGGTAATGAACTGAAAAAAAAGGGGGGACCTAGATATATTCTAACTGGAAATGAAAACCAAGTGAGTCAGTCTTACTGGGTTGTTTTTTTTTAAGCCATGCTGATCATTAGGAACCATTAACTCTTAAAAAATTGCTGCCATATTTAAGCCATTAATTCCTTAGTTCAAAATATTGCACAATGTACACTATATCTGAGTTGTAAGAGAATGAGAGGTGCTAGTGGAAAGAAAAAGAGGTATAGGTATGGCATATGTCCTGATGCTATGAAGGAAGGCCAGGTCATGTATGGGCGCAAGAAAGCCCTGGATAGTGAAGAGGCTGCAGTCTGAAGATATGGGGCTGTGTGGAGGAGAGAAACACTATAGGGCACTGCCTAGAGACGCATTTCGCCCCGGGGTCTATCTAGGCTCCCTTGGAGGACTGAGGCTTGTTCCCCAGGCAGTCACCTTTGCCCTGCATCTGGGAACTCAGGGTCCTCCAGCTCCCCAAGTGGCCCTGGCATCTATTCCCTTGCCTCAGCCCCCTCGACACTGATTGGGTGTTTACAAACGCCAGAAAGGCTCCTGATTGGACCATTCTGGAACCACCCTCTGATTGGCTGAAACCTGTATGGGGTGACTGCCTCTGATTGGTCCCCAGCGAGTATATAAGGGCAGTACATGGAGCAGTCTGCGTCCATTCCATCTGCTGAGGCAGACAAGGAAGAAGTAAAGAGCTGTTAAAGAAGAGCATTCAGAGCCGGAGTCTTCCTCAGGAAGAAAAGAAGCAAGGAGCCACTGTGGGCAGAAGCCTCTGAGCCTGCCTTTTTCAAGGCTTCTCAGAGCAGCCATGGGCGTAAGCCTCCTTTCCTGATGGCATGGCTCCTGGGAGCCCGGCTCCCCCTCACCAGACAAGGGGTCTTTGGGGGCTGGTTCCCACTCATGGCCAGAGTGAGTCCAGCGGCAGGGCAACGCCCCACAAAACATCATGGAAGAGTATGGAAGTACCAGGGTAAAAAGATTATTGTTTCATTTCTTTACCAATAATTTCTAAGAAGGAGGTTCAGAAAAGGGGAAGAAACAGACCAAGAATGGGTAACTTGGAATGAACACAGACTCCTATAGACAAACTAACCAACTGGAAGCTGGAATAAATCATAGATTTGACAGGGATGCTTGTCTTCTTCTTCTCTCCTTAACTTTTGCTTCTCTCCTCAAATTCATTTCTATTATAGATCGGGAAGATCTAGAAACTTTGACAGCTAAGCAACAACCCAGATGTAACAGGTATTGCTGGCTGCCGCCACAGCAAAGAATTCTCCCATACCTGCTGCCAACTGTGCAGGAAGCACAGAGTCTGGATGGGAGTGAAACCCCTTGCCTGGGTGGGAAGAGCTGATAGGACCCATCAGGACAGTCCCAACCCCTTGTCACAATGATGGTTTAAGGAATAGACAGTAGCCCAGCCAATAGGCCACAACCACCTGACAGTTTGCTGGGCCATGATTGGTTCAGAGATGAACTAAGGTTGATTTCATCAGAGGAAGTCCACACTTCTGTTTAATGACTGAGTCAAAAGAAACTGTCCCGGGCAGTGTGGTAAATGGATGATGATACAAGCCTTCCCAGTGCTGTTACAAGCCCCATGGATTCTATCATGCAAAAATGCCTGAAACCTCCATTCTTCATATTCATGGTCATGCTTGCTTCAAACTTGCATGATCTCTCTCCTCCTTCACTCTCTCTTCCTTCAGTCTCCTACTCTCCAAATCCATACTCTAGTCCCAGAGTGATGTTCTCAAATGACAGACCTGAACTTGTCATTTTCCTACTAAAAAAACTTGGGATCCCTCATCAGTATGGACCATAGCAAATAGCATGAGCTCTGAACACAGACAATCTTGAAACCTAGATCTTCAATTTGGCTGAATGTATTACTTTTTCTCAGCTATGGTGATAATGGGCTGGAATTTAGCTCAGTTGGTAGAGGGCTGCGCTGCAGTTTCTGAGGTCCCGAGTTCAATTCCCAGTACCACCAAAATGGGAGAAGGGCCTGGCAATCCACTCCCAAGGCAATCGCGAAATAGTCAGCCGTTGAAAACCCTATGAGGGTCGCTATGAGTCGGATACCCACTCGACGGCACCTAACAACAACAACAACAATGGTGATAATACCAAAATAGTCTGGATTCCTTTGGTTGCCAGTGACAGAAAACTTCTACTTGCGAGGCAAAAAGGAGATTTGTTAACTCAAGTGACCAACTGGAAAACAGTAGTACAATAAAGATTTGGAAATAACTAGGAAGATAAAGAACTCAAAAGTAGCCTGTTTCTTCTTTGCCATTTTCTTTTTTCTTTTTTGCGGTGCTAAAGATTGAGCTCAGGGCTTTAAGCATGCTAGCCAAGTGCTCTACCACTAAGCTACATCCCCAGCCTTTGCCTTTTTGTGGAGGAGAGTGATATCTCTCCCATCTTTGCTTCTTTTTATATTTTGGCTTCATTTTCTTCGATTGGCTATTTCATGAATGGCAAACAACTTCCAGGCCCACATTATCCAGTTATGTAGTGAAGAGGGGAAACTCACTTTGTGAATCCCAAACGCAAAATTTTTAGAAAAGGGCATTTTTTTTTTGTCTCATCTTGGATCAGGTACCACCTAGGGCTCATCACCAGGGGTCAGAGCAGGATGTGCAAGATGGCAGCTTCCAGTTAAACCACATGATGACAAAGATGAAATTACAAGGAACATTCATCAGAAGCAAATGGTGCTTTTCTGCATAGACAAACTAATAGTGACTGTCCACAAATTTCAAGTTGCCTGTCTGTTTTAGAGATGAAATAAGATGACCTACATCAATGCCTATCAAGCATCCAGGACTGTGCATGGGTACAGAACACAGCTGCAGTACGTAGCACATACTCTGTGAATTCTTGCCTCTTCCCTTATCACACCTTTGCCTTTGCTCCCAGGGACACTGCTTGCTTAGATGGTGGCTTTGTCTCTTGCTAAGTGGATAAAGCTGCCCCTATCTGGGTAGATACACCCAAGAGTTCTCAAGTGTCAGGGATTTGAGGGACAGGAAACAACTTGTTTCTAAGCATTTCATAGGCTTGACAAGAGCTTGACAAACTGAAGTCATACCTGTGGTAAGAAAGAAGTGTCCCTTCTTCCAATGAACATAATCTTGATGGAGCGATGCTTAGAAGCAAAGTTGCCTTTGTGGGTAGTGTGTAGGCTAGATTTTTCCTTCAATGCCTGCCTGGACTTTGACTTTTCCCTTTTGTACAGTGCCCAGACTGTCCAAACTGGACAGAGGCCTGCTTTCAGAAAGCCTTCATGTGACTTTTCAGAATCCTATGGATGGACTGAATTTTATGTTACCCATCTAAATACAAGCCAGCTCTGTGTACCACTCATCCCACTCTCTGTCCATCTCAGATGGCTCACTAGTCCCAGGAAGTTGTGTGCTGTTCTTTCTTGCCTTGGTGAAGGGCTCTCTGCTACTTCAAGGATTTCTCTTACTCCTAGGAGCCTCAGAAGCCCCCACCAATGACAAGGCTTCTTCCTTAGCACACCCACAGCTATGCTAAACCGCCTCCTCTGTGCTTCCAGAAGCCTGTTCTTTATTCTCTGTCACTGTACTGATTACATTATATAGTAATTATCTGTTGGTTCATCAGTTCCTTTCCGCTCCCCCTCCAGTGACTGTGGCTTGCCAGCTCTTCAACCCCTCCCTAGAAATAAAGCCTGGCTTTTAGTATACCTCAATGCAGGGCTGTTAAATGAAAAGCTGAATGAATCGATGACAAAGAGGAAGGAGAGAGTGAATAGAAGAAAAAGAGAAGGCTATGTAGAAAGGTTCAGTTTTCTTTTTTCTTCTTTTATTGGTAAATGTTAAAAAGTTCACTGTTCTTAACACAGACCTGTGTTTGTTTGAGTACTTGCTGTTCAACCAAAAGGGGAAGAGCAAGTAGAGAGCCTATGAGATGCTTAGAAACAAGTTGTTTCCTGTCCCTCAAATCCCTGACACTTGAGAACTCTTTTTGGTTTTGGTTTTGATCACTTGGGGCATTATCTTTTTTGTCCTTGGGAAAGAGAGATTTCTACAGAGGTCTGTTTGGTTATTCCAGCTAAATCAGAGTGAGGCTTCAAGCCCACAAGACATTGGGTTCAGGTTCATATGTGGGTTCACTATGTTAAAATTTTGAGGGTTTGGTTTTAGTTTGGGTTTGGGTTTAAATCCTATGTGTAGATAGTGGAGCTTCAAAATGAACTCAAATCTGAACCCAAACCCTGAGCCCATTCTGGTTCAAGCATTTTATGAAATTCTTCTAAACCCAAACCTGAACCCAAATCCAGTGAAAAACTGCGTTGTTGGGTTTCAGCTTTTAATGCGTTTTTTGTATTTTTGTTTTTGTTTTTTTTTTATTAGAGATTTAAAAACGGAAAAAGGCTGAAAAATTTTATTCATCTGTCTACACTTAGGAGCGAAGTTTTATTTTATTTGTTTACTTATTTTGATTTTTTAAAGACAGGCTCAGTCTGTAGGTGAGTCTGACCTGGGCCTTGCCATGTAGCCCACACTGGCCTTGAACTCATGGTAATCCTGCCTCAGCCTCCCGAGTGCTGAGATTACAGACATGTGCCACCACACCAGTTGGGATTAAAATTTTAAACCTGAACCCAAACCCTGGAAGACATGGGGGCATTCCAGATAACCCTTCCTTGTCACCCTGCATCCACACCATGTGTAATTGGCCTTGGAGCTCTAAGTATTCCTGGCAGCCTATTTGGCATTACTGTGGGCCAAAGGAATGAGGTCACCGTCACCAATGAAGTCACCACTGCATGATTCATCTGGCATCAATCCTCAGTTTAGAGTGCTCTGACATTCCCTGAGCTTCTCCCAGAGCGTCTAGAATTCGGGGCCACTGTGAGATGAGCTCACAGTTACAGAACAGAAAACTGAGGCCCAGAGAAGGGAAGTGATATGCCCGAGGTAATACTGCTAACCTGGGTCAGAGCTGAGACCAAATTCAGCTCTCCTGCAGCTCCTTAACTTATTCCATGTCCATATTTCAGAATAGTAGTGTCAGCAAATGGTCTGCAGGGCCATTTGCTCAGGAATGGGACAAATCATCTTCTCTTTCCCTCTAAGAGAAAGTGGCAAGACCTGACTTCAAGGCATTGTACTGCCTTTCTCAATCTGTCAGTTAGTACTTACAAGCATCTTCCAGATTTATTCAACATAAAGCAGCCAGTGCACTCAGATACAATGGGCGGGGTCTGGAGAGATGCTTAATTTGAATCCACAAGGAATGTCCAATTATCCTGGAGGTCTTCTTGGGAGAGTGAAAATCAGATTCAAGGTTTGGAATTGAGGCCTGGCAGTTGTGAAATGAGGGCCTGGCAATGAGCATTTCCTAGTGTGCTTCAACTTCCTGAACACCACGGGTAGCTGGAAACCTTTGAGATAACCACTTCACCTCTCCAGGTATCAGTTTCCTTACCTACAACCTAGGGGTGACTATCCAACCCACCTCTCAGCACAGCATTTTCTACTACTGTGAATCGACGTAAGGAAGCAACTTCCCCCGTGTCCGCAATCTGGGGCTGGGGTACAGTGCGGTGTCATCTTGGAGTGCGCCCTCACCCCAGTGCCTGACATTCAAAGCATCACTCTTGGCCAGAGAACCAGCCCTGGCCAGAAGAGTGTTTCCAAGCTTTGCCAGACAGAAAGGCAGGGGTTGCCTCCTAGATCACAAGCCAAGTCTCATAGCACGAGAAGGTATCACTTCTCAGGGATCGCAACCAAATACCTCGGAGGGATACCTGGGACCCAGAAGGGGCCTCGGAGAATGTCGCCTCCAGGGGGAGCACAGGTATATTTGCCGAGGTCAAAGCCAACAGGATCTCCCTTTTCTGGCTGGTTGTGTGTGGAGGGGGGTGTTTCAGTGGTTCAATATGCCGTATCTTCCTTAGTCACCAATTTCACAGAAAATGAGTCAATCTCGTACTGTGAAAGGCGTGGGGTGGTGGTGCAGGAGACCAAACAATAAGCCTGGGACCACGCCGCCTCCCTCCCCACCCCCAGCCTCTTGGCCTTAGGAATTTCTGGTTCCGTTGTGCACTTAAGAGGCCGACCGGACGGCCCCTGCCCTCCGGGTGGAGTTTAAATATACATATATATATATATAATTTTGCATGACTATTGCATCATTGTGCAAGTTGTCGTGGTCGCCCGAGAGGCCTCCTAGTCTTCTGCCGGCAGCGGGGCCTGTGCACGCTTCCGGGAGCGGTGGGCACTTTCGAGAGGAGCCCTCCGCGCCTCTCGAGCGACTCCACGGCCCCCTTCCCCCTCCCTGGCTCCTCCTCCTCGGCCCTCCGCACGGGCCTCGCAGGGAGTCAAGCTAGGGTGAGCTGCACCGCCGCGCGGCGGCTGGGCTGGGGCGCGGGGACCCACGGGCGCGGGGCGGGCGGCCCGCACTCGGGGGCGGTGCCCGGGCCCTTCCTGGGCGGCCGCGCCGGGCGGGGGCCAGGAGGACGCGGGGCGGGGAGAGCCGCCTGGCCCCTCCCCTCCGCCACCCTCAGCGAAGTTGCCGTCTCCGCCGGGGCCGGCCGGTCTTATGATCCAGCGGATCCTCCCGGGGAGGCCGGGCCGGGGAGAGGGCGCGGGCGCCAAGCGGCGGGGGCAGCAGGCGGGCGCAGCGGCGGGGGCCGGGGCGCGGATCCGGGCGGAGACCCAGGCGGCGGCGGCGGCAGCGCCCGGGGCCCGCCGCCCCCTCCCCTCGCGCGAGGGGAGCCGCTGCATGGGGCCGGGGGGGCGGCCCTGCGGCGCCGAGCGGCGGCGACGGCGGCGGACCCCCCAGGCGGGCTGGGGCTGAGCCCGGTGCCGGGGCGGGGGCCCCGGGGGGACCATGCCCGGAGGCCGGCCGGCCGCAGCATGGCGCACGGGCCCGGCGCGCTGATGCTCAAGTGCGTGGTGGTCGGCGACGGGGCGGTGGGCAAGACGTGCCTGCTCATGAGCTATGCCAACGACGCCTTCCCTGAGGAGTACGTGCCCACCGTCTTCGACCACTACGCAGGTAAGCCCCGGAATGCTGACTAAGGGGCTGCTCCCCGGGCTGGGAACTTTGGAGCAACTTTGGCGGAGCCCCCTGTCTGCCTCCCCTGAGCGCGCTCCCCCTCCCCCGCCGCGCCCTCGCCTGGCGTCCCCACCTCGAAGGCTGAGCCTCTCTGGCCACCTCTCGCCGTGGCCCCCATGCCTCTTCCTACGCATCCCCCCACCCTCTCTCCTGCTCCCCACACTTCCCAGGCCAGTCGTCGCCCTCCATGACCTTTCCACAGCTGCCTCCCCTACTGCCACAAGCCCCTGGGAGAAACATTTGGGGGTGCCAGGCGAGATGTGGCTGCCGGACTTGGGAGAGAAGAAGATGGACAGCTGGGGGGGCCACACAACACTCGGATCTCATGCCACTCCACAGTGAACTGAGTGCAAAGGAAAAGGGGGTGACATCTCCCCAGGAGCCCCCACATGCCATCAGCTTGGGAGAAGAGGGTCCTGGGTGGGGAGTGAAATTGCCTTAGAGCTCAGGTCATTGTGAGCTTCTTCCCACCCGCACTTCTGTCCTTGCAGTCAGCGTCACCGTGGGGGGCAAGCAGTACCTCCTGGGACTCTACGACACGGCAGGACAGGTGAGTGTCTTGGCCTCTGGCCTTCTCCTTCCCCCCACTTGCCTAATTCTGTTGGGCTATGAAGGGCCTTTAGAAACTGACGTGTCTAAGTGGGAGGGTGTGTCTTCCAGGAGCTCCCTCTGGATTAGGTCTTGTCTTTTCTCAAGTCAGCAAATTAGGAAAACAAACAGACAAAAAAACAAATGCAGACCTGCCCACCCACATGAACTCCGGAGAAGTGAAAGTTTTTCCCTGTGTGGGTCGTTTTGTGGGGTGCCTGGAGTGTGGGTCCCAACTCCTGTTGCAAAGTGACAGTGGCCAATGGTGGAGCGTCCTTATTTTTAGTTGCAGATGACCAGGTCTCCCCCTCACAGCCTCTGTCTGGTCCCTCATTGGTGAGTGGTCTGCCTGCTCGAGGAGCCTGATTGGTGGGAAATGGCATCATCTAACATAATGGGAAGGCATTTGGTCCTGGTTATGTTTATTACAACATCACTGCACTCTGGGACTCCAGTCTCTGAAAACATAATTTGTGGTGTTACCAGAGGACCACTGGGAAAAAAGAAAAGAAACAACAACTATCTAGCCACTCCCTTGGGTGGGAGTGGAAGAAAAGGTTAGAAGTTCAGCATGAATCTTGGAAGAAGAGCGTTTTTTACCCTCAGGAAGGCCAGGTGACTTGGGTTTTCTTTGGAGAGATTATTGTGCAGAAAGAAAAGGAACACTTCCCTCTGCAGCCTTTGGCAAATCACGTGTGGTCAGGATGTGCTCCGGAAGGATTAAGGCCTTCTTTCTGCCTCCCTGGCCCAGCTCTACCTTCTTCTCAGACCTACTTTTTCTCTGGGGCTAGAGTGATTGTGTTTGATGAAGTTTTGCAGAATCTAACTCTGTGATTTGACCTGAAGTGTCAGGAAGAAGTTTCCATGTGTCATGCTGACTGGAGTCCCTGAGGACATGTGAGCAGCTGAAGGGCTTAGAGAGTGACTTTGGGGGAAGCCCAGGAATTGAGTTTACTTAACTGTATAAAAAGGTTAAAAAAAAATAAAGACCCCCCCCCCACCCTGTGAAGATACTATATGCCAGATGCTTAGTGCTAAGCATGGCACATATTTAGTGTTCAGTAAAAGGAGTGCTGCTCTCTGTACTTTGTCTACATTTGGATTTCAGAATTGTGGTACTTGGTTAGGTTCTGTGTTGGATTCTAAAAATGTTTTATTGCAAGGGATGCCTTGATGTGGCCTTGGTTTCTAAACAGTTAGAGGAACATCTGACAATGGAGAACTGCTGGCAGTTCAAGAGGCCGGAGGCCACCCTGTTTCACCAAACTGATCCAAGTCCATGCAGCCAGTTCCTGGCTTTTCAGGGGCCCTTTTGGTCGCCTGCCTTGTAGTTATTGTTTCTTCTACCTTCCTTGCAAGGTGTGGAGGGCAAGAGGCAGAACTCATTCAAGTCAAATAAGACCAACTTTTAAGTAGTACCATTGATGAACCATTGGTTGAAAAGAGGAAGGTTTTTAAGAATTGTCTCTAATTTTAACTTCTCTCACTACCTCTATTTCCCTTTTATCTCCTCTACTTGTCACAGTGATCTTTTTTTTTTTTTTTGACCAGACACTCTACTCAAACAGACATGTGTATGTCAGAGCTGTTTTGTGCATATTTAGAGCCAGCTAATGCTGTGAGGGCCTGTAGCCATACCACTGTGGCATCTGATCCTGTCGGATTTCGGAAGCTAAGCAGGGTTGGGCCTGGTTAGTACTTGGATGGGAGACCGCCTGGGAACACCAGGTGCTGTAGGCTTGGGAGAAGGACCCAGCAACTCACTCCCAAAAAACAATCAGCCATTGAAAACCCTATGAATAGCAGAGAAACACTAACAATAGTGTTTCACCTGTTGTATGTAGGGCCACTATGAGTCAAATACCGACTTGATGACACTTAACAACAATGCTATGAGGGGTTGCTATGAGTTGGACTTGACTCGACAGCACCTAACAACAACAACATTTCCTGAATGTCTCCTGCATATCAGGGATGGGGCAGCCACATGCACATATTTCCTTGTTAACCCCCCCCCCAAACAAATTTTTGAAGTGGTAGGTGGTATGCCATTTCTGCAAAGGAGGAAATGGGCTCAGAGAAACCAGGTTGCTTGCTTAAACTAAGGTCTCACAGTTATTGAAGGTTCTGCTGGGATTAAGACCTGGGTCTGAGTCTGCTTGGGTTTGAAGTCATGGGTACTGAGCCGCCCCTCAGGTTGGTCAGACTGTTTGTGTTCAATAGACAGAGTACCTGGAGTCTTTATAGCCATTCTCTGTGTGGGTTGTATGCCCTCTCTACAGAACAGAGAACTTAAACCTGAAGTTGAACAGAACCAGAGCTTTCCAAATGTCATCATAATTGCTCTTTCCAGTCAAGGAAGAGCAACCTAAGGCTCCAGTATTACAGTTTTTTCATAGTGGTGAGATGCCTACTCTGTTGGCCCAGATGTGGTGTTTCTCCCAGTGGCTAAACCATTTGGTTTTGGGTCAAAGTTAGTGATCATTTATCTGTTACTACTAATAAGCAAACTTAGCCATGAGGAGACCAAGTGACAAGTGCCTGTTGTGCTATGGTAACCACCTGGAGAATACAAAAGAATAAATTTGACACAGGAATCTGCCATGGCTGATGTCAGCAGAGGTAGCAGTGTCTGGATCACATGCCTGTTCATATGTCTTACATAGGAGATTTCAGTGTTATTCTTGGTTGTTAAGACCCCATGCTTCTATGAACCAGTGTCAGATTCCTTTTATAATAATCATGGTAAATAAATACATATACATATACATGCATATATATGTGTGTGTGTGTGTATATATATATGTGTGTGTATATATATATATATATATGATTTTAAGCCAGATGGGAAGCCACAGAAAGCCCAACAAACAAGCTTGGGTTCAGATCCCCACCTCGCTGTTCTAGCAGTGTGATTCTAGCTAAGATATTTACCTTCTTTGTAATAGTAAAAATGTGGATAATAGGATCTACTCTGTAGACTTGTAGGCTGTCTTAAGTTTTTTAACCTATGTAAAAGCAGCTGACACTGTTTTTCATGCATACTAGGTATGTAAAAGGTATGGCAAGAAATTATTTTACCCCACTACAGGCAGATCTTTGGGGAGAGTCACAGGTGGAATAGGACAGTGCTTTATGCTTGGAAGTGATAGATTCCCCTAGAAGGCAAAATCCAGAATCTTTTCAGCAGAGATGCAAAGCCAGCTTTTGGAGCTTGCAACCTATTAATGTCAGAAATTGCTAAGTTCTCTGTAGAACTTGAGAAGCTAGGGGCGTGTGTAGGCTTCAGTTGGTTCTTTTTCCAGAGAAGTAAGATGGGATGAGGAGGAAGCTACAGCAGTGGAAAGCACTTGCTTTGTCACCAAAATGTTTGCTCATGCAGGAGGGCATTTGCTGTACCTATTTAAATAGCAGCAAGAGCACCTCCCTCAGGTTGGCACCTCTAGTCTACTCACTTGCTCTTGGGCCTCTTAACCCTAGTCAAGTTTAAAGCCACAAGCATCATTTGCCCAATACGCATGTCAGGAATTTACCAGTCAAGGGAAAATTATAGTCAATGAACTTTTGCCTTCTAGAATGGCTGCTGTCCTCTGTTGCTATTAAGGAGGAGGGAGGGAGAGCGGGAGAAGGAGAATATGAATACGAGAGTGTGTTGGGCATCAGTCCCCATCATGTGCTCTGTCTGGGAACATCCCTCAGTGTGTCAGCTCACTCAGTAGCATTGCTGCCAAAGGGAAGCCCTCCCCTGTCTTGGCTGAGCCCTGGGTGGTCCAAGGATAGTGTGACATTTTCACTGCCTTTCATTTGGGAGTGGAAGTTGAGATGCCTTCCTCCTCACTGGGGGCCTCAAGGGAGGTCTGGCTTTCTGCCTAGGCCTTGGTGGCGCTTCTCCTTTTGGGCCTGGTTCTTGGGACTTCAGCGTAGGCTCTGCAGCCAGCCCACTGCCTGCTGAGCGAGGGCTTTGAGAGGTGGGATTGTGCCGCCTGCCTCTGCACTGTTTGGAGTGAAGGGAAGTGGGACGAGTGAGCTCTCCCTTTGCCAGCGCAGCCGGCGGGTAGCGCCTGGCAAGCTGCTCCGTAGCTGTAGGCTCCAGGCTGATCTCTTAATCCTTGGCAGGAACGCAGAACTTGATACCTTGAAGAGGGAAGCACTGAAGCCCACTTTGTCCCAGAATCCCCACACGCAGGAGGAGGTGGGCTGGGTCAGCTTGGGATCCCTAGAGTTCCAGATTTAGCCACTGTCTCTGTATGTGGAAGGCTGTATGTGTGCTTTGGGCATGCTGTTGCTGTCTGTTAACTGAAACATACGAGTTCAGGGATGCAGACATGAGAGCTATAAATATCCTTTACTCCAGTGTCCCCAGGGGTAGCTTTTTCAGTGACAAGTGGGATTTGTTTCACACTTGACATAGTCCAGCAGCTGTGGCGGCACTGTGGGCCTTCTGGGCACCCCGGGAAGCACTTCCCCTAAGGAAGGGAATCTCCACGGGAGGCAGCCATGGCAGGGCCCTCTTGCATTCTGCGGGGCAGCACCCATGGGGCCAGCATGAGGGGAAGGGAAAAAAGGGAAGGGCAAGGGGATTGCCACTCACCAAAGTCCTCATGCCAGGCTTGCTCACAGCACCCTTCGAGGTAGACTTTTCCCAGAGGAGGAAATGGAGAGTGGGTTTGTGGGAACCAGACAGAGATGAGATTTTGGAAAACATTTTCCTACTTTGGAGAAGGCCTGCATGGAGTCTGAGTAGGGATTAGGAGATGCCCACTCACAGCACTAGGCCCTGGGTCCCTGCAGACCCAGGTTCCATCCCTGAGGGTTCCAGGGAGTAGAGTCTGGGAGGAGCCACAGGTGATTTGCTGGCATTGAGCATCCTGGTTTCCCTTAGTAACCTACCGTAGATTTCTCTTCTGTGCATTCTGCTAACCTTTTTAGAAGCTATTTATATCTCCAGACTGCAGCACATCACACGGGAATGCTGATTTCCTCCTTTGCATTGAGGTGGATGGCCTTTGTCCACTCCCAAGCCTTTGCTGTTTGGAATGCCCCAGGCTCCCCTTCTTGTGACTCTGATGTCTGTTTGGGATGTGTCAGCTGAGACCATGGGCTGGCAGGCAGGAAGCTTAGGGTGGAGACAGCACCCACTGGCTGTAATTGGCTTTAGGTTGTTTTTCAGCCGTGCCCCATCCTCTTCCAGGCCCTTTGAGCCATGTGGCTCCTGTACTTCTGTCATGGTTTTCCTGAGCTTTGGTGACATTTCCACTCTTTAAACGAAAGCTTCTCAACAGGTACACCAGGCGTGAGTGTTACATGTGAACCAAAATGCCGTCTCGTCAGCTCTGAGGGGCTGGAGGAGTAGAGAGCCTCAGGGGGGCTGAGCACATGGTATTTGCTGTGTGTGCCGTAATATGACGAAGTTGACTTTTTTTTTTTTTCCTGTGCTGGGGGTGGAACCCAGGGCCTCATAGGCATCGTTCTTCCTACCACTGGGCCACAGCCACAGTCCATGCTATGATATGAGAAGGGTGTGAAGCATTGTTTTAAACGTCATGGGCCAGAGGCCTTCTGGAGAATTGGACTTTTGTGGCTTTGTTGTGGAATTTGGGGTTTCAGGAGATGAGAGATAATGATGCTAAAACAAAGCAAAACCAAGCAGCTCTCGGTGGGGGTATCAGTTTCTAGCAAGGACTCGTGTGTTGGCAGCAGCAGGTACTACTGAGAAGCCTCAGATGCAGAACAGTGCTGCAGGGAGGAAGGAATGAGAGGCAGTGCTAAAAACACCGTGTGCGGCTTTTTAAAGACTCAAAGTTATGACCATGTTAGGCTGAATTTCCTTTCACCTCAAGAGGTTTGGTTTTGCCTTAATTTGGCCTGCTTGGGTCAGGGAGGGGCTTGCTTTGCCCTCAGCAGTGTGCTGTTCCTCTTTTATTGTCTGCTGCAGCTGCTCTGCTTGTAGGGAGGCCCACAGGTGGCAGGGTGGCCAGTTGTCCCAGTCTTCCAAACTCTCCAGTGGAGTGCTCTGGGCTCACTGTCTGCCGGTGTCTCCTGCACTGGTTCTTGCTTTCTCTCAGCTCCATGAGGGCAGGGGGACTTTCTCCACCACATCCCAGCCCCCAGCTTTGTGCCTGGAGCATGCTAGATCTGCACTGAATATGTCTTAAAATGAGTTCATTTTCATTTGGCTGTCAACTTTTTCTGCTAAAGGCTAACCAATGACTAAGGGTGTGGTTGCTAAGTAACTGTGCCAGGCACAACCCCTCTCCCCAAAAAGCTTTGCTAATACAGTAGCAGTCTTCAGAGGTCAGAAGAGTAATAGGCATGTAGGTGTGCAACAGGCCACTGGCTTGTCCCTAGACAGAGTCAGTGACTTTGTGGTCACCAGGCTCAGGCCTTTGCGTGTTCCTTGACACCTCTTGCACCTAGTCTCCTGAGCAGGAGGCAGTTTGGCAAGGAAAGATGGTGGGTTTTGGATTCCGCAAACATTGTGAACTCTATCTATACACCTCTGTAGCTGAGACCGTCAGCCAGCCAGCAATTCTCCCAAGCCTTTTTTCCCTTTGTGTGAGAGGGAGAGACAGTTTCTACCTTGCAGAGTGGCTGTAAGATCAGAGATTATGTATGTTGTTACCCCACATGCTGTGGCAGCAACTCAGAGCAACAGCGCAGGCCAGCCTGGGGACTCCCTACTGCCTCAGTTCCCTGGTTTTGGTGATGACAATTCTGTGCCTGCTCTGTGTTCCAGCCTTCTGTGGGGGAAGAAAGAAGGCAATCAGACTGCAGGAAAGTCCCCTGCACAACTGTGAAGCTCACATGATGTTGAGTGCTTCAGGGTCCTAGCTGAGAAAAGGGGGCGGAAGGAGGTACTTGGAAGATCTGGGCCTATAGGGAGAAGTGGGAGGCAGGAAAGCACTGGCTGCCAGGGCAGGCCCCACATTGGACTCTGGGGTCCAGCCTTGGCTCTGCCAGTTCCCAGCAAGAGACTTGATCTCTCTAAACCTGTTTCCTTATCCACATGACAGGATTACCATAGTACCTCCTTGAAGGGTTGTTGGACCAAATCAGAGCTTCCCAGCTTCCAGAGGAGGGATTTCCTCACTGCTTAGGGCAGGTGGGTGGGGCCCGGGATGGTCCTTGCTTGGTTGTGTCTTCCAGTTTGAGTGTCTCACTGCAGGCACTCCCCCTGCGCCACGGGTACTAAGCACAGCAGGTCCTTTCCTCCATGTGCCACGAAGTGACACTTGGTGACGCATCACACTAAATGGGGTCATAGAGGTAGAGGGTGTGTGTGGGAGCTTATATTCTGGGTGCAGGGAGCATTGTGGGGAGGGCAGGCATGGAGGGGTCCCACCTGTGTCTTTATGGGTCTCAGACCCCTGCTGTCAATGTTAACAAGAGGAGTAGGCTTGGTAACTAAATTATGAAGTTTTTCACCCCATGACTGACAGCTTAGTAATTAGAGAGAGATATTAATCTGGTGCTGTGTCTCTTGTTGATTTGAAAAGAAAGAAAAGAAAGTAGGGGAAGGGGCTCTATTGTCACAGTTTGTTTTTGAATAACTGGTGGGAAAAGTGAACCAGCTCCCTCTCCAGATTCCTAGACTTGCATGTCTACCCAGGCTTTGGGTAGACTTGGGGACTTAAGAGTGACACGCTACTGCAGAATGACATTTTGAGAGTGCAGAGCGTGTTGCATTCGGTACCTCGCTGGGATCTGTCACCTGCCCTGTGAGTCATGGAAGTTAGTGGTGTTTGCTCCATTTTGCAGGTTCAGGGAGGTTGAATGACTTGTTCCAGGACACAGAGCTGGTAAAAGTCAAAGCCTGGATTCTAGGACTCCAGGTCCTGGGTACTTTATGTTAACTTACACTAACCAGCTTGACCGTAGTCAGTGCCTCCTTATGGGGCACATATCCTACTGTTGAAAATTTCATGCAGAAAAGTACATTCTGAGCACATCACTTTTCTAGGTAAGAGTTGGTGGAATAGCTTTTTATACGTGGAATATATAGGAGCTGCTCCTATAATTCCCCCTATCAATGCTGTTGCCAACCTGTGAAGCTGAGGCTACTTTGTCAGTTCTCCCATAAACCACCACACTTCCTGAAAAGGAGTCTGCATGGCGTGGCACTCTGTGCTGCCCTGCTAATGAGTGTGTGGAAGAAGCTTGATGTCATTTGTCTGAAGCTATGCCCTTATGGGGCTGGGATTTAGCTCAGTTGGTAGAGCGCTGTGCTGCAGTCTCTGAGGTCCGGAGTTCAATTCCCAGCACCGCAAAAATGGGAGAAGGACCTGGCAATCCACTCCCAAGGCAATCCCAAAACAGTCTGCCATTGAAAACCCTATGAGGGTCTCAATGAGTCGGATACCGACTCGACAGCACCTAACAACAACAATGGCCTCATGACCTATGTTGAACCATTAGTGGACTGCGAAGCAGTACCCCTCCTTGCCTCTTTCCACTCCCCATTCCCTGTTCTGTTCACTAGCCTTGACCTGTCAGCTTGCTATTTGGATGCAAATGACAGGTGTGTTTTCCATCCCTCAGGAGCTACCCAGGCTTTTCTCCGAGCTCCAGCCCCTACTTAAGAGTTTTCTTATTTAGGGGAAAGCCGCCTCTTCAAAAACATGTGTCTTGCCAGGTGGCAAGTTTGAGACCAGAGACAGCCTGTACAACTTAGACTTCTCTCAAAATACCTTACCTAGCATGTGTGAGGCCCTGGATTCAACACCCTCAGCACTGCAAAAAAAAGTGTGTGGGCTGGGAGTATAACTCAGTTGTAGATTGCTTGCCTAGCATGTATAAGACCCTGGGTTCAATCCCCAGCAACACACACACACACACACACACACACACACACACACACACACACACACGCGCACGCGCACAATGTCTCTTTCATCTGAATTTCCCTGAATATGCCCCAAATCTTCCTCTGCCATCTGCTGTCCATGTTGTTTGCCTCCGTGGGCCATCCCCAGCGCCCCCTCTCATCTATGGGCTTCCAGATCCTCCTGCCTGGACTGCTTCCTGTGGTGGCTGTCAGGAGTAGCTGAGAACATCCCTCAGCAAACGTTCCCTGAGCACCAAATCTGGGCTGGGGCCTGTGCCCATGGCAGAGACTACAGGGTAGGTCAGGGGCAGGCTCTGCCCCTAGCAGCTTACTCTGTATTGAGGGGTTGGGGTGACATTGAGGGATAGGAGGGGAGTGGATCCTGCTTGTGGGGGTATTGGGGAGGCTGGTGCCCTCTCTCCCAGAAGATGCAGTGCCAATAAGAGCTAAGTTGGGGAAGGGCTCTCCATTTGAAGAAAGCGCTAGATTGTACTCCTCCATGCACTGACTGCTCAGCAAAGGTCTCACTTATTGCACTGGTTCTCAAAGTGTGGTTCTCTACCCAATATGGGTTTCTTGGGGATTTGTCTTGGGCTCTGCCCCAGATCTCCTCCACCAAAAGCTCTAGGAAATCTCTGTTATTCCAATTATTCCAGGCCAACCAGATGATTCTGATGCAGGCAAAAATGTCAGGGCCACTCAATGTTTACATCCTCTTGGGAAGCTACCTGCACTTCCCAGGCACCTTAGATGGTTCCTGGAGTGCAGACAACATGATTGTTTATTTTTTTAACCCAAATGCCCTACCAGACACCCTTGCCCTCTGCTCTTATTCAACACATTTAGACTGCCTGTGGAGGTAAGCCAAGCACTATCAGGAGAAGACAGAGACAGGGTTCCCTGAGGCACCTGTGGCTCCATATGTGTGCTGTCTGGCCTAGGACTGGGCACACAGTAGGCTCCGTTGGTATCCCTTAATGAGTTGTTTACTCTTCACACATAAACAGCCAAACAGATAACACCTGGTCACCATGGCTGAGGTTAGCAATGTGGGTGGTTCAGACTCTGTGTCTAACCAGGATGGTGGCTTGGCTTGTGCCGAACTAGTTCCAAAGCCTCAGATGGGCCATGACATCCTTCTTGTATTAAACTCCTGGGCTCATCACAAGGAGTGTTGGAGGCAGAGAAAGGGCTGTGTTGCTGGAATACCCACCTTGGCAGTAATAGCTCCTTCTTTGGCTGACCCAAGTGTTCTTTGCAATGTCTTCCTTTTCCCTTCTCCTGCTCCTTCCTTTTCAAATGGTTTCTTTCTTTTCAACTGTAGTCCAGTCTAGAGAAACCATCCTCTTTCAAGTAGCATAATGGTTGAGATTATAAATGAGTTGGCTCTCATAGTGGCCACCAAAAGAGAGCATTTAATTCTGACCATCAAGTGCAATTAAAATAACATTTACTGCAGCTTAATTTTCAAAGGGCTGTCCTCCCCAGCCAGCCAGGTCAGGGCTCACTCTCATTGCCTGAAGGTGTTTCTAATGGCCTCTTTGGCCCTGGAGGTGTGCAGGTGAGGCTGGATGTGAGGAGGAGACAGAGGGGAGGTGTCTCTGCTCCTTTGGACTGGAGCTTTGTCCAACAGGCAGGAGCTCCTGGTCTTCATCCAGAAAGTGAGGTTATTCTGAGGCTGAGGCACCCCATGGCCTCCTCCCCTCCTGAGGTTTACCCTTCTTTTGAATTTCAACTAAGTGAATTGTCTGTATGCTATCATCTGGCATTTGGTCTTATTCATGTGTAGATCTTTACTCTCCCTGAGGACTTTCCTTGAGGGGAAATTGCCTGTGGCTCATAGCACTTTGCACAAGGTTTGGGGGCCCTAGAAGAAACTAGGTGAGTGTTGGATCTCAGAGAGCCTGTTGGCAAGATGGTTATGGAAATAATCATGTCCACAGTGCCTTTCTCTTTTGGAGCAGATTCTGATCTGTCTAGCCATTATTGAAAAGCTTTAAAATCAGGTTATAGGTGGTAGTTTTAATGCATTGCCTATTTAAGCACAATGGGATTCATTGTAGAGATCATTCGCAGAAAGGCTGCCAGGTCCATTTGGATAAAATATTGGCTGTGGGAATGAACTGTTCTCTAGCTAGCCTAGATCCTAGGAGTCATTCACTGTGGTTTATGTTGCATGTGCCTCTAGACTGGCCCATGCACTGAAGAAAGTGATCACTCAGGAACATTTGTGGTGAATCATACTGGAAATGTTTATGTTTCTTCTTTCCTTTAAAAATTGAGATACAATTCATAGAACATTTTTATCGCTCCCAAAAGACCCTCCATTTCCATTAGCAGTCACTCTACCATCCTCCCTTCCTCCCATCCCCCGGAAACCACTAATTTACTGTCCATTTCTTGGATTTGCTGATTCTGGGCATTTCATAGACATAAATGGAAGTGCGCAACTTTTGCTCTTTTGTGTCTGGCATCTTTCACTCAGCATTGTTTTTCAAAGTTCATCTGTATTGTAGAAAGTATCAGCATTTCATTCCTTTTTGGCTGAGTTTTCCTTCTAGTTCCTTTTGTCAATCTTTCTTCCATGGTCATTTTCCCTCAGGCTACGGGACCATGTTCAGGGTTGCAATGCAGAAAGTAGAGTTGTGCTGTCCTGCTCCCTTAGGTAGGGATGGGGCCCATCTTCCCACTTCCTGTCCATTATTCTTATTCTGCCTAGGTCTCTATTCATGACCTTTCCCCCTCCCCACCTCATGCACACATACACCCATACACACACACACACACACACACACACACACACACACACACACGCAGTATATTCTATATTCTAATCTGTACCCTTTCAACAATATTGTTGTTGTTGTTAGGTGCTCTCTAGTCACAGCCACCCTCATAGGGTTATCAGTGGCTGATTTTTTGGAATTTCTTTGGGAATGGATTGCCATGCCCTTCTCCTGTTTTTGTGGTGCTGGTGATTGAAGCTGGGACCTCAGAGAGTCAGCACTCTGCCAACTGATCTAAACCCCAAAATATTCAACAGTACTAGAGGCCTACAAAATCAGATGCAGAATAGAAATACATGTGGATTGGATTGGCACAGTCAGTCAGATCTCTCACATGAATCCAATCTATGTAGGATTCTAGTCTGCATCTAATTTCATAGCCCTCTAATACTGTTGAAAGGTGCAGATTAGAACTGAGAATATATATATGTGTATATATATATGTGTGTGTGTGTGTGTATATACACACACACACATATAAATATATACATACTTATTTTTTTGTGGTACTGGGGGATTCTTGTTTAACCGAGGGACTCACACATGCTAGGTAACTGCTTTATCACAGAGCTGCAAATCCAATCTCTTTTTTTGTTTTATTTTGAGACAAAGTCTTGCAAAGTTTTGCAGACTGCCTCTGACCTTGAATTTGTGATCCTCCTGCCTCAGCCTCAGCCTTAGCCTTCCTTTCTCAGCCATTGCCTTCATGCACAGCTCACACCCTAATATCTTTATTCATCAAATATATGAGTATCTGTTAAACACAAGTGAGGTGAGGAACACTAAGATTCATCTGCTAGGCATTGTTTCCTGTAGGATTGGTTTATAGAGTTCCTTGGGGAAGAGAAAATATATATAATGATCAAAATGCAAGTAGAAAAGGGGACATACTATAAAAATGGGAAAGTGTGAAAAGTGTCATAAAGGTGGTTGATGGCCTGGCTTCCTGGCCATAAAATATAATTTTAATTTTTCCCAATTAAAAAAAAATGTCATTTTGTGTCAGATAGGCAGGGTCTCTGTAGGGCCAGCTCAATTCAGAAATGGTTTTATTGTGTACATTCATGGAACATCAGGTTCATGGGTTTGACTTATGTTATCTAATAAGAGATCAGAGTTTAAATGAGGTTGCCAAAGGGCATGTGGCCCTGATAGGAAAAGGGACAAGAAATAGATAAACAACTCACAAAAAAAGAAAGTAGCAATAAAAAACACACTATGCAAAGATATGCAAATAAAAACATTTTATTTTAACCCATCACATTGGACAAGATAGGAAAAATAGGTACCCAGGAGTCAGGAAAGTTGATGTTCTACACTATTACTGAGAATAAAAACTGACCCAACCAGTTTGAAGGTTAGTTTGGCAAAGCCCCTTGAATTTGCAGTGTTCTATTTCTATGAATTTATGCCAAGAAAATATGGAGAGTACACAAAGATTTACATAAAGGGTATTCTTCAGTGTTACTTATAATAGTGATAAATTATAAACACATTGATGCATAGTTAAAAGGTAACTGTTAAATCACAGAATGATGCATATTAGAATAATAGCAACCATTAAAAACTGCTCTAAAAATACAGAAATGTAAAAGACTAATGATGTGTTGTGTGTAAAAGCATGAATCAAAACTATATATAGCATGATTACAACTTTGAAAAATATGCACTTGTATATAATATACAAGAGAAAACTTGGAACAAAATAGTGAAAATGTTAAAGTGGTTAACTCTAGGTGGTGATATTGAACAATTTTAGAAAATTACACTTTTTTTCTATTTTCCCCCAATTAAAAAAAATGTCATTTTACTTTTATCAAACTTATGATGCAGATGGTTTAAAGAGTTAATAGTTCTGTAAGGTCTTATTATGAAGAAATAAAAGATCTCTCTACTTCCCCTACAGAAAAGGCATGTTCCATTCCCTTGAGTCATCCACTTTCAATTCTCTGCTGTTTCTTTTAGCCACAAATATCCTGTCTTGACTTCATACCTTAAATGACAAAGCATTAACTCTCTTTCACATATACCTTCCACTTCCTATTCATCTTTCTAGTAGCAGTATCATAATCTTAGTCTGACTAGTTGTAGGTGTTTATATTTTATTACTGTGGTTGCAGCTGAGCCCTATAGTATACTATGATTACTTTTTTCTTCTTCTACTACGTTTTATTTTTCTGGAAATAATGATGATCTTCTCTCTTCCCTTGCTTAGTTTTCATTGTGTGTCTCACTATTTTACCCTCAACTTGCTCTTCCATGTTGTCAGATATGTCCAGTATTCTCAGTTTGTTCTTGGAGACATCCCTCCTCAGCCTTCTAAGTTCCAGCCTGGCTGGTGCCTCTCACCTGCTGCAGAATTGCTATCCTGGGATTTCGTTTCACCTTTATTCAGATTATTTTTGCTGCTATCTCTTAATTAGGTCACTGTGTGCAGGATCTCCTGTCTTCTCCATTTAGTTCCTCATTTTGATGGTGGGTATGTTTTATTAGTTTCTTGAGAAAAGATTCATCATGGGTAATTTTTGATACCTAATATGTTCAAAAATAATTTTATTTTCTTCATACTTGATTGCCAGTTTAAAGATTGATTGGGAATTTTTTTTTCAAAATTTCAAAGGTCTTGTTCTAATTATTTTTAACTTCTATTTATGCTGTTGTGAATCTCATACCAATGTTGGTCCATTGTCAGGATCCTGTTGGTCCTCTCTGCAAACTTGGAGGATCTGCTATTTCACTCTCCTAAAATTTCAAAGTCATGGGCTTTAGGGTAGATAGAGTCTAGCCAGCTACCATGGGATATTGCAATCTAGAAATTTGTGTCTTTTGGGTCTGGGAAATTTTCTTGGTTCATTTCTGTGATTTCTTCACTTCCTGTTACTTCACTTCTGTTACCTTAGATTTAAAGCTGGAGTTCCTGGAATGATCATCTAATTTTCTTACAGTTTCACTCTCCCTGTCTCTGTCTTTGTGCTCTATTTTGGGAATAGTTTTCTCATTTTATTATCTACCTCTTCTCCTTTTTTTAAAAAATATGATTCTATTTTTAATGTTCAAGAACCTTTCCGATTCTCTAGATGTTCCTTTTTTTTTTTTCCTGCAGCCTCTTCTAGGTTTTGTTTGATTTATTTTTTTATGGTATATCTTTAATTTCTCTGAGAATGTTAATAAAAATCCTTTGAAGTTTTTAAAAGAAGTATATTTTCCCATTTTATTATTTGTTATTGTTAATCTTTCATGATGCCTAACTTAAAAATTCAACTTTATCATAGGGGCGTGTGTGTGTGTGTGTGTGTGTGTGTGTGTGTGTGTGTGTGTGTATGAAAAAACATAATATATATAGGGTTCAGTGTTAAGTATTATCCACAGTTTTAGGTATCTATGAAGAGTCTTGGGATGTATCTGTTTCAGTTAAAGGAGGACTTTTGTTTACATTACGGAATGGCTAAGTGTACCTAATTAAAGTCTTTTTTCTAATAAGTCCAATGTCTATTTCTTCAAGGATGGTCTCTGTAGATACATTTTGGTCCTTTGAATGGACATTATTTTCTTGTTTCTTTATCTTATGATCTTTCAAAGTTTTTGTCTCCCTGCATTCTCTCTCATTTTGATCTCTGCCTTTCGTGAAGTCAATTTGGCATTGCCACAAATGCTTATTCATATTTACAAGAGTGGCGCTCAAACATGAGAGATGATGGTGTATGAGTGAGGCTAGTTGACTCTGGTCTTTTCTGTCAGTCAGTCAGGATTCTTACCACAGTTGATGTTTTGGACTAGACTCCTTTTTTATTGTGGTGGGCTGTCTTGTGCAGTGTGGGATATGTAGTAGCATCTCTGGCCTTTTCCTAATAGATAACAGTAGTATCCCTCCTCCAGTTGTGATAATCAAAAATGTCTTCAGGCATTGCCAGATGTTCTCTTGGAGCAATGCCACCCCGTACTTCCTCCAACTCCAGTTGAGGATCATTGTTGTATGGTGATCTATGTAACCCTTTCCACTGGGGGATCTGTAAGACCACTAGGTTTTGATTTTTCCTCTTGTGCTGGGGTCATATTTCTCAGAAAAGAATCTTCCCTCCTCCTGCCTGAGGGGCTCATGCTGGGAGCCAGTGTCTTGGGAGGCAGGTGCAGAAAACTGGATGCAAGCCTCAGTTTTCATTGTGTATCCTAGCCTTCCTTGTGTGTTCAATAGGTCTAACTGGGTTGCTTCTCCTTCCATCTAGTCAGCCTTTGTTCTGCCCTTTCCAGAGAATAAATAGCCCCTGCCTTTCACCAGGATTGGAGAGTTTACCACAATAGAAAGGGATCACAGATTAAACTAATTCATAAACAGACTTTCAGTCATCCTCTTTTTTGTATATCTGTCTTTGTCTTATATCCAGAAGAATATGCTGCTGTAGTCCTCACATCTTCAGACCCTCAGAGAGTCCTGATGTGCAGACCAAGCTGCTACCCAACATCCCTTCCTTGCTGAGTCAGCATCTGGTTCCCTGGGGCTGCTAAGTCAGTTCACTTGTTCTCTTTGTCTTCTACTTTCTAAAATTCTTACTGCTATTGTCTCCTTTCTTATTAGTTTTGTCTTTGCGGTTTTATGCCTTTAAAAAAATTATTGTTCGTGTTAGAGGACTTTGGAGAAATCAGAGAGAAATGTATGTGTTCAGTTAGCTGGGCTTTAACTGAAATCTTCCACATTTTATAATTAGAAACATAAATATGAAGAACACAGTTATAGTGGTGGCTCTTCTTTTCACTGCCTGCCTCAAGATACTGGAGAAAATGAATTTATAAGAAGCTTGCTTGGCATTCAGGCTTTGGAGCAAAAGGAGTTGAATGTGTTGGAGGAGGTTTTCTTTCCTTTGGGTCTTGGGATTACATGATGGCCTTTTCTTTCCATGTGAGAATGTGGCATTCTAGCTACCAGAATCTGTGTCCACCAACTCTAGCATCTTACCATTGGGCAATTAGAATCCTGTCATATTCCAGTGATACAAGTTCTGCTTGGCAGAACCCATGTAGGGTCTATGTAGACTCTGACTTTTCAATTAAATAACACTTTTCAGAAGGGCTAAAACATATTGCATTCTAGCTTTCTAGGTTCTAGCTTTCTTGGGTTTGATTTCAGTTACCTTGATTAAACTGGGGTGTTTTCAAGTGTCACAGTCACCTTAGCAAAACATATATTCCAGAAGACTAATAACTATATGGTTTGATTTTCAAAAAGTAGTTTTGTAGCCACTGGTTAGGTATTCTCCTTAGTCCCCCATGTATGTTAACTGTACCTGCAGTGCCAGTGTACTTGGGAGGCAGGAAGGAGCACTTCCTGCTTTGGGGCCAAGGCAGGCCTGGACAGTTTTCTAGGTGAGGACTTGGTGTAGGGGTGCAGGTTTGGGGTAGGAATGGGACACAGGTGAGGCCAGGTGTTCCAGGCTAAGAGAAAGGCATGAAGGAGGTATGCAGGAGAGCTTGGGGTGGGAGCTGAGTATGGGGGAGCAGCCTGTGTCCATTTTGGCAAGAGTAGTGGCATCAATAAGATCGTTTGCCTGACACAGAATCGGCAAGTGTTTCGATCTGCTGTACATAGGGTCGCTATGAGTCGGACTCGACTCGATGGCACCTAACAACAACAAGTGGCATCAAGGAAGCTGCTGAACCTGAGGTTCACAAAGGAGCCTGAGGCCTGCTATCTGGCCTGGAACATTAGGCTGAAGATTTTGGACTTTCTGAAAGGTGCAGCCAGGAGCTGGTGACATCTGAAGATTGGCATCCTGAGGGATGGTAATGGATGCATCAGGTGATTTTTATTTTTCTGTGTAGCATTTTCTAGTCTTCAAGAGTGGATGGAGTCTCTGTCCTCTGAATTACCATGGCACATAGCACCTTTGTCTCTTGTCATTAATCTGTTCCTGCATTGAAGGACTTCTTTGGACCTGTTTATCCCATAAAAATGACCATACAAAGTCAGTAATATTATCTGCTTCTCCTCCCACTTTTTTTTCTTTTTTTTCTTTTGTTGTTGTTTTAAAGCTGAGGGAGCAGGCTTAGAGACACCGAAATGACTCAAGCAAAGTTACACACATGGCCCCTCAGAGGCATCACTAGATGCCAGGTCGACTCCAGATCTGCACCCCACTGTTCAGTGGCATCCTCTTACTGCCCGGATCTCATCAGATTCCCTAAGTAAGCCAGTGTCTCTTTAAAGGGGGACCTATACTGTTTGATTTTTCCAGGCTGCATAGCTCACAGCCTCCAATAATGGACTGGAGGCTCCTATGGGACTCACAGAGTGGGTCACGGGGAAGGGCACAGAGTTGGAACCTACAGGCCATAGGCTGAGTCTTGAACTTCAAATCATCCCTCTAGCCGTCCCCATCCCACACTACCACCCCAGGTGCCTCGGGGACAGTTTTATCACCACTTCACCTAGCACCTGGGCTTGGCTGCTGCCTTCACTGCTCTGGAATGAAGGCTGACAGCACCCATCCCAACTCTGCCTTCAAGGGTTTTATGGGAAGACACAGGAAGGACAGACTTGAAAGCATAGTTCATCTGGTGCTTTTCTAATCAAGTTTTGTGGTGGCTGCCGGTTTCCTGGATTTCCTAATGGTTGGTAGTGCTGCTTCACTTTGATTTTGTCTCACTGGCTCTTGGTTTGCAGCAGTCAATGTCACATGTCACCTCAGCCAGGTTCTTCCAGTGGGAAATCCAATTCCTAGACTGTCTGAACTTGGAACACAGAGAATGTGGGTGTAATGGAGTGTCCACTTAGTATTTTATGGCCAGCTATTGAAAACTGGGTTGGCCGTGTACAATAGGAGCCCACCAAAACCCGTCTGGACCTTGACCATCACTTCTCAGGTCTCATTAACCACTGTTTTCAGAACACATTCCTGAGGCATATTGGTTTAGTTGTTTCTTAGATAGCCATGTAAACATATGCACTTATTTAAATCAACAGAGCTTCTTGTGTTTTTCTCAAGTCAGTTTCTCCAGCAGTTCTCATTTTCTGCCTATTTATACTTCTGCCCCAAATCTGAAACTGAATGGAGAAGAAACACTCCTGGGTGAGCATGGTTATAAATCAGCAGCTACCACATGTAGTAAGCACTCCGTAACTCAGCTCATTTAATCTTTTCCCCAGCTTAACAGGAGAATCTGTGAGTAGTTAGATAAAGGAAATGAGAAAGGTGACTAACCTTCCCGAGGCCATATAGCTAGCAGGCCTTATGCGGAGGCTCAGAAGGTCTGTGTCTGAATCCTGTGATACACTGTCTAGTTAAAACTTCTTGTAAGGAGCTCGGTGCAGTGGCACATGCCTGTAATCCCAGCACTTGGGAGGCTGAGGTGGGAGGATCGAAGCAAGTTTGAGGGCAGCCTGGTCTACATAGCAAGTTCCTTTAGGCTACACAGTGAGACCCTGACTCAAAAAACAAGCACACACACACACAAACAAAAACCTTTATAGAAGAACTACATTTGGCTGCTCTTCTGCCCACTTCTGCTGTTCATGTGACTTTGGACAAATGGTCAGCTTCCTCGACTCTTGTTTTCCTCCTTAGTAAAGGGGGAGCTGTCCTGTCTCTGGGGCTCATGGTGAAGGTCTAGTGGAATAATTGGGGTTTGTGTGAAAGCAGGAACCAGATAGTTTTCAGGGCTGTGTCATTAAGTAGGAGATAATAATGTGATGGAGGTCCTAGTTCCAGGAATGCAGGACTCCACGGGACCCTCCTGTAGTATAAAAAGGCCATTGCTGGAGGGGAGGATATGAAGGAAATAATTCAGCCAGGGGGAGGGGAGTGGATGAAACAGGTGCAGGAGGGTAAGCCATGCTCAACAGTGTGGGCATGTGTAATGGTGATTTATATAGGGTGCGAGGTCAGTGTGTTGGGCTCCAGGGATTCTGGCAGGGTAATTCTGTCATGTGCAACATCTCTCTGAATTTTCAGAGAAATCTATGTGAGAGTGCAGTTGGACAAGGAATACCTATAAGGTTACACCTGTGCACACTTGTGTACCTGTATGTATTTTTTAATGTTGTGGTAGAGTTCATACACCATAAATGTAACCATTTTAAAGTATTCAACCCAGTAGTAGTTGGTACATTCACAGTGTTATGCAACCACCACCTCTATCTAGTCCAAAACATTTCCTTCATCCCCACAGAAATTGTATATATTTTGAAGGGTCTGTTCTTATGAACCATGTTAGGTTATCCTGATTTTACTTGCCTGCTGAGAGCCTTCTCATCTGCAGGTGGCAGATTGCATTGCATGTGTTTGCCGAGTGGAATATGGTTCAAGTCTTTAGATTTCAGATCAGCTTGTTTTTTATAGTACAACTCCCCCAGGTAGTTTGGTTGCCTCTTCTGGACATAGAACAAAGCAGTATTTTAGGCTTAAGCAGAGTGTACAGGTGTCCCTCAGTATCCTAGGACCTTGTGATACCCAGATCTGTGGATGCTTAAGTCTGTTATAGGGGTAGTATTTGCATATAACTTACACATATCCTCCCGTATACTTTAAATCATCTCGAGATTACTTATGCTACCTAATCCAATGTGTTGTTGTTGTTAGGTGCCGTTGAGTTGGATCCAACTCATAGTGACCCTCTTAGGGTTTTTCATGTTTTGGGATTGCTTTGGGAATGGATTGCCACGTCCTTCTCCCAATTCAATGTGAATACTATGTAAATAATTGTGTTACTATTGTTTAGGAAATAATGTCTGTACATAGTCAGTACAGATGCAACTTTTGTGTGTGTGAATACTTTCCTTCCACAGTTTTTGAGTCCACAGATGCAGAGCCCACTGATAAGGAAGGCTGGCTGTTCCCAGGTACTGGGGTCTTCTCGCTGCTTGCCTGCTTGTCTTCTTGGTGTATTAAAAGGACATGTGTAAGGGTGTTGTTAGTGATAGGGGAAGAGGGCTGCCACAGTAGAGGTGCCAGTTTGGTACTTACATTGCTGGTCCTGGAGATGGGTGCAGATTCTGTGACTGACCTGTCATATATTCTCTGGTAGTGAGGCAGAGACCACAGCACTGACCCTGTAGAGTGTGCCCTGACCAGTCTACCTGAGCAGCAGAGATGGGGCCACTGAATGATAAATACATGCTGAGGGAAGTGGGAGAGAAAAGGAGGAGGGAAGGGGAGCAGCAGCAGTGGGAGAGGCGGGAGCTGCCTTGGACCTAGGGAAAGCTTCATTCTAATTGGACATCTGAGGTCATGTGCCCATCCAAGACCCAAGGATGGAGATTGGAACTCACTGGTTGGCTAAATCCACTGATTGGTCTTTATAGGCAAGTTTCAGGTTAGGGTCCCCTGGATCATCTGTCTAGGTGGAGAAGGTGGGCCCTAAATTAAGTCAGGGTTTTGAAAAGAAGAGGGAAGTAGAAGGATATTGGGTAGATAGTCAACAGTGTCCTCTATTCCTAAGTAAAGTAAATGTCAAGACAATGAAAAAAGGGGTGGCAAAAACAGTAGCCGGAACTGAAAGCATCTATCTGTGTGAGGCTGTCAGACAGAGGGGTCTCACTAGAGTGAGTTCAGAGTGCACATCACTCAGGTGGGGTTGGACCCACTGGTACACCTAGAAAAACAGCCCTGATCACAGGAACCAAATCTGATTCCTCCAAAAGTGACAAGAGCACATCTAGAAATTGGCCTGTCACTGGAGAATTCTGACCCTTGACCCACTTTCTCTAGTTGTAGCTGATGAAGGCTAATACAGTACAGGCCACCCATGACCTGGCTGCAGCTTACCTTTCTGTCTTCACCTCCCCACAACACCACTCTGGTTCATTTGGCAGGAGTTTGATAATCAGACACCATCCTCCAGGCCTCCATGACTAGGCCCCCACCCTCAGGGAATCTTGTGGAGGAGGCAGATGAGAAAAGAGGCACCTACTTTACAGTGTCATAAGTGGAGAAAGAGAAGCCCACAGTGCCATGGAAGCATAGAGCGTGGGGGTGCTTGATCTGAATTGAGGATTCACCTAAGATCTGTGTGATGAAGCAGTTTCTAGACCTAAGCCTAGAAGTTGTGTAGGAACTCAGGTAAGGAAGTGTGGCCAGGGAAAAGGCTGTGGTGGCCACCTGGCTGATTGGTTGTGAGTGTTTGGGTTACAGGTTGATGCTCTGCATGCACTTAGGGTTGTTACTGAGGACTTCCCTTGGCCAGCCTGATTGGGTAGTGGTATTTTTTATGGAGATGGCAAACACATAAGTTGCAGATTTGAGGGGAAGGAGCAAGTTTAGTTCAGAAAAGTGGAATCTGAAGACGTTCTGGTTCAGTTGGAAGGAGGCATAAAGAACCGAGTCTGGAGCTCAGGCAGAGAATGTCTGTGTCCACCTGCTGGACATCTCAAGCTGTATGCATCCAGAGTTGGCCTTGAGTTTTCTCTCTACTGTGCTTCTTCACTTTAGCCTTCCTCTGCTCTGTAAAAGGTACTGTTCACCCAACTGCATGAGCCAAAATTCCAATTATTCCTTTGCTCACATCTGCCCATCACGCCAGCCTGAGTCTACTTCCTGAGTAGATCTTCGAAGCCACCATTTCTCTAGCTGTCAGCTGCTTCCACTTAGTTCAAGCCACCATCTCTATGCCCTGAGTTATAGTCCTAGCCTTTATTGTACTTCTGTCCACCTCCAGTTCATCTTCTCAAAGCAGCCTCAACAGTCTTTTTAGAAAGTCAAACTATGTGATCCCCTTGCCTTGCCTTTTAATGATGCTCCTTCGCAGGTAGGCTCTGATGATGCCGGCTGCCTCCCTCTCCAGCTCTTCTGTCATCCAGGCCTTTCCCAGGGCCTTCAGCATCCATCAGGGCCTTCAGTCTTGGGGCTTCTGCACACACTGTCCTGTGTCTGGCCTTTTTATCCTCCCTCAGGTCTCAGGTTGCCATTTTTCCTGACTGCCCTCTTGGAAGCTGGTCTTTCAGTTATTCCCTGTCCTAGTGTCTGGCTGTTCTCCTTCACAATACCTATCCCAATTTGCAGACAGTGTCATTTTTTTTTTTTCCTGTACTGGGGAGTTGAACACAGGGCCTCACCCATGCTTTTTGCAAGTACTTAACCACTTAGTAGGTAGAGTGCTACTCTACACTTTCTGAAGACCTGGGTTCTATCTCCAGCACTGCAAAAATGAGGGAAGGATGGGACAGTCCACTCCTGAAAAACAATCCCCAAAACAATCAGCCATTGACAACCCTATGAGGGTCACTATGAGTTGGACCCAACTTGATGGCACCTAACAACAACAACAACAACAACAACAACAATAACAACATACCACTGAGCCATATTCCCCAATCCATTTTTTACTTTGTATATTGAGACAGAGTCTCACTAAGTTATACAAGCTACCCCTGGCCTCAAACTTGCAGTCCTCTTGCCTCCGCCTCCCAAGTCACTGGGATTAAAGGCATGTACCACGATACCTGGCTCAGATAGTATCATTTTTGTCCCAGTTTTGCCTTATTACCTATCCTCAAATGAATTATATGTAGGTAATGCGACCTCTCTGTTGTTAGGTGTCATCGGGCCCAACTCATAGTGACCCTCATAGGGTTTTCAATGGTTGATTGTTTTGGGATTGCTTTGGAAGTGGATTGCTGCGTCCTTCTGTTTTTGCGGTGCTTAGGATCAAACCCAGGTCCTGAGACAGTGCGGGGCAGTGCTCTACCAATCAAGCTAAACCCCAGACCACAACCTCTCTAGGCACATAATTTTTAATCAGAGTAACATCCTAGCAGTAATGTGAAGCATTAATAAAAAGAAAGTGATTAATCATACAAATATTTATTTCAACTTTAAATTTTTTAATTCCCAAGGCTAAAGTAATCAGGTACCTGTACCTGTAGGTAGAATTACCATGAACGCAACAGCCATAAATGTTGACTGACATGTATGTTTTATTGCTGATTTGGATATACTAACAGTAATATTGCTGCAGCATGTGATTTTCTATGATGATGAGCAGCTACAGCAATATTTCATACAAAATAAAGTACTATTTCCTCCTTCAATTAGTTGTTATTGTTTGTTTGTTTGTTTTTGCGGTATTGGAGGTTGAACCTGTTGAGTTCCAGCACTGGCTGTACCCCCAACCCCTTTTTTATTTTTTATTTTGAGACAAGATCACTCTAAATTGCAGAGGCTACCTCTGACCTTTAACTCATAGTCCTTCTGCCTCAGCCTCCTGCGTTGCTGGGATTATAGACATGTGTCACTGCACCTGGTCTCCTCCTTCCGTTTGGACTGAGATAACTTTTCTCGAAAATTCATTAAAACCATGCTTAACACACACACACACACACACACACACACACACACACACACACACACACACACCTTTGTGCTTATATAGTCCACCACCTCAGGTCCTATGGTGATATAATAGCAAAAGGATTTTTTCATGTTCTTGAGTGACTAGCAGGACACTCAGTAATCATATGGGGCCCAGGACTGGTTTTCATTGGATGGGTTATGTAGCACTCGCTTTCTGCTTCATAATGCCAGTAGATGGGAGAAGGACATGGCAATCCACTCCTGAAACAATCCCTAAACAATCCGTTATTGAAAATCCTATGAATAGTAAATAGAGAAGCACTGACATAGTGCTGGGCATGGCACCGTGTCGGGGAGTGTTTCATTCTGTTATATATAGGGTCACAATGAGTTGGACCCAACCCGATGGCATCTGACAACAACTTCAATGCCAGTAGAGCTCTCCCATTCATATTGACAATCAAAAGCACCTCCCCTGCCACGCCTATAATCCCAGCGGCTTGGGAGGCAGAGGCAGGAGGATTGCAAGTTTGAGACCAGAGGCAGTCTGCGTAGTTTGGCGAGACTCTGTCTCAAAAAGTAAAAAAAAAGGGCTGAGGGTACAGCTCAATGGTACAGCACTTGCAAAGCATGCAAACACAAGGCCCTGGGTTCAAACCCCAGTACTGCATTAAAAAAAAAAAAAAAAAAAAAAAAAAAAAAGCACCTCCCGAATTTCCAGCTTGTCCCCCAGGCAGAGAGTTGTGCTGCCTAGTTCAGAGCCACTTGTCCACTCAGGCCTTTATACGCTGACCTCCAGGAGGGCAAGGTTCAGGTCTATTTTTCACTAGCATGTATACCGTGCTCAGTGCCTCATTACCAGATATATTGGAATGAAGGAATGAATGACAGTTTCATCAACATGAAATTTGTGCCATAACGGTTAGGAAAGAAGTATAACCCCACGTGTGACCTGACATTTACCTTCTTCCTGCATGTCTTAGGCCAGTTGACCTCTGTTTTAGTGAAAGAGGCTTGTAATTATAGCTGCAGAAAATGTAGACTTTCAGCTCTAAATCCCTTACAACCAGGGGAGTCACCTCCCTGTGCACAAAAGAAATAGTGCTGGCTCTAAAGCTGTGGTGTGTCTTTTTTTGGAAAGTCAGGCTTGTCTGCTAAACGAGCTCAAAGCACTTGACCAGCTCTCTTCTCTCAACATGTGTATGCTATATTTACCCTCCCTTCACAGATGGGGAAATGAAGCTTGTCTGAGGCCCATATTTAGCTAAGTCTTGATCCTCTGCCTTTTGGGGTCAGCTTAGATAAAACAGAATCCTGAGACTTGAGTTTTATCCAGGAGTTTAAACCTCCTCCCATATGAAATCTGTTGCTAGGGCTGCTCCCAGGGTAAAAAGCATAAGACGAGGCGATCTGCTACTTCAGTCTCCTCCTTTTAGAGAAGAGGAAACACTGGTTCATAAAGACACAGTAAGGTAAATGGCAAGGCTAGTCCTATCACTGGTTGTCTTTCTGCTACACCAGATGTACATTTCCTCTCGTTTTTTGAGGCTAACTTAAACAGAAATTATAATTAGCAATGAAAAAGAAGGTAGCAATGGAAAAAGCCCATGATCTGGGTCCCTAACGCCTAATTGGTAAATTAATGGGGTGATTGACTTATTAAAAATCATATAAAGATGACAATTGCTGAAAGTTAGAAACTAAACCTTAGAAACTATTTTAATTCAAGAATTCTTTTACTAAGAACTGATCAGACCCATGACATAAAATATCTTTTCAAAACCAAAACGAAGATGTAAGGAAGAAGAGGAAGAAAAGATCATGGATGTGAAAAGTGTTTGAAAACAATTACCTCTTAGGAATTTATAGCACTTAAAAAAAATCTCTTCCTGAGTTTTTTGTCGTCCAGCAGTAGTGGAAATAGGAGGTGGCAGACAAATTCAATGAACCCATCACTGAGCTTTATACCAAACTTACCAAAGTGGTCCCTGAAGGGACTCAACCTGGCTTCTTTGAAAAGCAGAGAGTTTGTTTGGCTTTGTTTTTTTTGCTTTGTGCAGTGCTGGGGATCAAACCCAGAGCCTTGCACATGCTAAGCAAATGCTCTACCATGGAGCTATGCCCCAGCTCTACAGTTAACTTTTAAGAAGGTGAAAAGTTATATTGTCATTTCACAAAAATATAAAATGAGCTCAAAAGTTACAAAGAGTCCACACAAGGGAAATGAGGTTTCATAAATGACTATGACCAAGAGTTACTGTCGAAACATCTATTCAGTTAGCCTTAGGACAAAACCCTTTCCATCCCCAGGAGCTGGCTTTAGTCTGTGTGTCCTCTTAGCCTCAGTGTGGTACCCTTTGAGGGCTGGTGTGTCCAGGCACACGCCTGTGTCTATTTTGGGCTTCTCACTAGAAACATGTTTCAGATGGAGATTACTACTGTGCGCCTTGAAAGTGACAGAGTTGCTGCTTCATATACCACAAGCCACCAGTTGTCAGAGCATTCTTGGTTGTTAGACATTTTTTTTATATCTCTGAAAGTAATCAGCAGCTGTTTTAGACATGAAAGGCTGGGGCTTGCTAAAGGAATTATTCAGTTGTGGTCCCACTTTCTCTCATCTCAGGTTGTTACAGAGGGAAACTTATAGATTTTGGTAAGTGACTATTTTATAAATCACAGTTACATTCTGGGTTATTTGGGGATATAATACATTCTACAGTCCTTTCTAGTCTCCAAAGCATTTGTCATGGACACCCTCCCATTTTCCAAACAAACTAAGGCTCCAAGAAATAAGCGATCAGGCCCCATTGGTTGTATGTATTCAAATCCTCTCCATTCTATATAAGACCCAACTCTTCTAAGTCTTTTCTTCATGCCTCCTAATTACCACTTTTGGTATATACCACATTCTAACTTGTAATAAGCCTGCAGCTGTAGCCCTGTGGCATCCGATCCTGTCAGATCTCAGAAGCTAAGCAGGGTCGGGCCTGGTTAGTACCTGGATGGGAGACCACCTGGGAACACCAGAAGCTGTAGGCTTGCGAGAAGGACCTGGCAACTCCCTCCCAAAAATCAATCTGCCATTGAAAACCCTATGAACAGCAGAGAAACACTGACAATAGTGTTTCCCCTGTTGTACAGAGGGTCGCTATGAGTCGGATACCGACTCAACGGCACCCAACAACAACTTGTAATAATATGTTTGCATACATCTTATCTCTCTTACCGTGAACTCCTAAGCGCAAAGACTGGTACACATTTGAGTGTATCTTCCCACCTACCCAAATTCTTCCTTGTTGGTGCTAACCTTCTTCATGTTTCCATGCTAGCCCGCAGTTTTTTTTCTTCTGGGCTAGGGCTCTTCAGTCTTCGAAGCCATAGCAAGGTGGACAGGCCACGTGGATAATCTTATTCATTTGTGCGCATCGCCTTGTTTTTATCAAGCAGATATTGTCTAATAGAGCTCTGTGAATGTTTGCAAAGTGTTTTAAAATTAGACATTTGAATCTTGTTCTGGATACCTAGTAGGTGCTGAGTAGTGGTTCATCTATTAAGAATTTGTCTGTTCACCCACTCCAGCTTCACTCACTCCAGCTTCTACCTTTATCTCTCCATTGTCATATGTGACTGTCTTTTTCTGTTTATGTCTTGAATTCCTGACCAAACTGTAAGCTGCAGAGGGTACAATTATGTCTTTTATTTGTAACTATACTTAGAATGGGCTGGGATTTAGCTCAGTTGGTAGAGCTCTGAGCTGCAGTCTCTGAGGTCCGGAGTTCAATTCCCCAGCACTGCAAAAATGGGAGAAGGGCTTAGCAATCCATTCCCAAGGCAATCCAGAAACAGTCAGCCATTGAAAACCCTATGAAGGTCGCTATGAGTCAGATACCGACTCAATGGCACCTAACAACAACAACATACTTAGAACATCTTCATGCAATATAATCTCAATAAATCTTTGCTGATGGCTTTTAAATGGCTAGGGTGAAAGCATATCAGCTGAGAAAGCATGGCAGAGGCAGCTTGTCTAATAATATGAGTGGGTTTATGTAAAATACATGTTTTGGATTTCTATTTTAAATAGATACACATAACCTAAAAATGTGTATTTCAAACAAACCCCAGCAAAATAGGAGGGAATGCCCAGGTCCACATGAAGGGGTCAAGAAGACTGCAGAAGCAGGGAGGCTTATGGTCCCTCACTGGCTGAGCCACACATTAAAAGGGGTCTCTGGGTGATGGGCACCTGCTGTGCTTTTCTGTTGCTCCTGAGGATCTTTTGTTTTCTGTAAAAGCACATTTCCTCAGTCTCTTGTCTGTGATTCTTATAAGTGGTAAGTGTGTGGTATTTTTAAGGGCTACAGTTGTCAAGTTGTCATCTTCACAGGTGGAGGATTCTTGACAATAAAAGAGATCCTAATTACTAAGCTACCAGAATGGGGTTTTTAAAAAATTGATACCTCTGGTACTTAGTTGGTAAGAAGCTAAAGAATTTGCTAAGCAGTCTAAAAATCCTGTTGTCCAAACTCCACCCCACCCCGCCCCCCGACGGTTTAGATGTTGGGTAGTTGTCTTTAATACACTTCTCTGTACTCATGAGACTGTTCCAGTTAAATGTTTAAATGCCTGCTTTTAAGATTAGAACTAAAATATATAATTGGTTTGTTAATTAGGAGGACACTGGAGAGTTGGCTGTGAGCAGTTCTAACTTTGATACGTGGTCATTTAGAAGTAAGGACAGTTGTTCCACATTTAACTTCCTTTGTGTTGTCAAGTTTAAAACATATCTCCAGATGAAAGATTCTGCATACTTCCATCTATTTATTCCCAAATCCAATATTTCTCATTAAGTTCACTCAAGATAGGAGGCAGTGGGTGTAAACAGTTTTATATGGTGTCAGGGACAGTATACACAAGGGATAATTTATTTTTTAATTTGCTGCCTATTATTAGATTCTAATTACCCAGGCTGGATGGAAGCAGAAAGGTCTCATTCTTATAATAACTGGCAATTATTTAGCCAGAGGTGACAGGCAGAAATAGTTCATTTTAGGTAGTTTAGACATAGCAAGAAACGTTTTTCCAAGGAGTTCTAAACATTATTGTTGGGTTTGAGGGTTTTTTTGTTTTGTTTTGTTTTTGACCATATAACCCCAGCTTTTCACATGTAATTGTTCTAACAAAATCTGCAGTTTAACAAGCACCTAGAAATGAGTGGTCTAATTGTCCTCCTTTGTGCCCACATCTCCCACCAAGGAAAGTCAGGCCTAATACACTGTGGTTATGCAAGGAATCTGTGTAACGGATTAATGTTCTGTGGGATATTTGGATTAGTATTATTAAGCATTTCTAGGGAACTTGGAATTCAGCTACTTTAAATTTCTTGTCGTATCCCCCTAGCATAATTCTGTTTCCCTGATAAGGTAAACTTGCTTGAAAAGTAAAATTTTCATTAAAATATATAATTTGGCAAGCTCAACAAATATAAATCTTTTTTGTTACATTTTAAGAGATCCAAAATGACTAGTTAAGTAATAATATAGCATTCTCTTTTTACTAATCTGCAAATTGTACTGTCTTTGAGACCTCAGTTTGTAGGTTTTGATGGGAGTGTAGAAAATTTTATTTCTCAGTAGAGGAGTTTCTTCTGTGGTTGGCGTGAGACACAGAAGCAGGAACATGTAGGACTCTGGGACCCTGCATGGATTGCAGAGGGCTAGGAGAATCCGCAGTGGATGAGTTCTTTCATATGCCAGGTGTGATGCTGAGTGCTTCGGTTGCATTATTTCATTTGTACCTCATTGTCCTGTAGTATACTATCCCCATTTCTGTTTTGGTGAAGATTGGAAATTTAAATATGGATGAGGAGTGATTTTTAATGAGAACACCCCTTTCCCGACCATACCCAGTGCATGTTTACCCAGAATCTTAGATTGGCTGGATAGGAGAATGAACACTGTTTCTTTTTTTCCTCCTATGGACAGTTTTACCAGTTGGTCTCCCATCCAAGTATTAACCAAGACCGACCCTGCTTAACTTCCGAGATCTGAGGGGATTGGATGCCACATTGGTATGGCTGCAGGCTTGGGAGAAGGACCTGGCTACCCACTCTCAAAAACACAATCAGCCAGTGGAAACCCTATGAGTAGTAGAGAAGCACAATAGTGTTTCATCTCTTGTACATAGGGTTACTGTGAGTTGGAGTCGGCAGCACCTAACAACAACAGTCAGTTTGAGTTAGGCAGTAGAGTACAGAAAGCACATTCAATGCACCTAACCCTACTAGTTAATATTCAAAAACATGTTATTTTTTAAAATTATAATTATTAATGTATATTAGTTATACAAATTGGGTTTCACATTTCCATACATGCATATATTTTGCCTTTGGTTCTATCCACCCTTTCAACTACCTTCTCTTACCCTCCCTTCTTCCCAGTCCCCTCACCTTTCTCTAATAGTCACTCTACTACTCTCAGGTGATCTTTTTTTTTTTCCCTAGCTGCCACATATGAAAGAAAACGTGTTATCACTTGTTTTTTTCTGCATGCTTATTTTGCTCAACACAGTGACCTCTGGTTCCATCCATTTTCCTACGAATGATGTGATTTTCTTTTTCTTTATGGTAGAGTAATACTTCATTGTGTGCATATATCCTATTTTCTTTATCCTTTCGTCCATTGATGGGCACCAAGGCTGATTCCATAATTTGGCTATTGTGAATTGTGCTGGGATAAACATAGGAATAGAGGTATCTCTAGTACATACTGACTTTGCTTCCTTCAAGTATATACCCAGGAGTGATATAGCTGGATCATAAGATAGTCCTGTTTTCAATTTTCTGAGGAACCTCTATGCTGATTTCTCTAGTGGTTGTACTAATTTACATTCCCACCAGCAGTATAATAACGTTCCTCTCCCCCCATCCTTGCCAGTATTTGTTGTTGTTTGTTTTGTTGATTCCAGCCATTCTGAATGGGGTGAGGTAGAATCTCAGTGTGGTTTTGATTTGCATTTCCCGTATGGCTAAAAATCTTGAGCATTTTAAAATATATTTGTTGGCCATTTGTACTACTACTTTTGAGAAGTGTCCAGATCATTTGCCCATTTTATTTATTTATTTATTTATTTATTTATTATTGTTAATTTTTAGTGTACAACTTAATGGGTCTCTATAACATTTCCATACATGCATTTCATTGTATATTGCTCATGTTCACCTCATTTGCCCATTTATTGATTGCATTATTATTCATATTATATATTTTTGATAATAGTCCTTCTGTAGTAGCTGGTCAGGGTGCAACATGTTCCATACTCCATTTGATTTTCTTATTACTAATTTCTAAACCCAGGGCATAGTTTTAGTCAAAACCTACTAGGGACTTTCTCTTCTCAAAATAAAGAGTACAGAAGATTGGGGGCAGCTTTTCCCTTTGTCCTGTGATAGTCATCACCTAAGAAATCTTTCACTGCCTGTGGCTCCAGAGTATATGCCTTTTAAAAGCATGAGAGTAAAACAAAAGTGGGAAGCTCCAAATTGAAGAGCTTGAGATATCCAGTGGGCTTGTGCCCCTGCAGGCTTCACATCTGCAAATTCAACCGACTGTGGGTGTGCAGAACGTGTACAGACCTTTTTCCCTGTCATCCTTCCCTAAGCAATATAGTATAGCAGCTATTTACATAACATTTACTTTGTATTAGGTATTAGAAGTAATCTAGAGATGATTTAAACTGTACCGGAGGATGTGTGCTGGTTATATGTAAATGCTTTACCATTTTATATGGGACTTGAGCATCTGCAGGTTTCAGTATCATTGGGGATTCTAGAACCAGTCCCCCATAGGTACAGAAGGATAACCACATGCTTGAGTTGAAAGTTATACTAAGAAAAATGTCAGATGACATGATAAGAAAATTGGTCCACAAGGGAAATAGTACTGCTGAAACCGAGTAGAAGATGTTTTTAGTATGCTCTTAGTTCCACATTTGTGCTATGTTAGCAGCAAAGTGGGTCATTTAAGAGGAGAGGTGTCCTAGGCCAAAAACAGTTGCCTTGAAACCAGATGAGAGTCTAGCCAGGACAAAAATGGAATCCTCTGTTCACTCGCTTGAATGTAAATAAGCAGAACTTTGTGTCACATAAAATAGTTTCTGCGAAACAAGATGTTCACTGCCTTTTATGATGGAGACGGAAGCACCCATCAAGAGGGTAGCCAGTGAAGCAGCAGTTTACACAGTAGGGTAGTGTAACATGGAGAGATCTCTAAGTCAGACGGGACAGGGAAGGTGCAGAACAGCATGCATTGTGCACCCTCATGTATGAATATAGACAGTTGCAGGTGTGTACACGCATGGGAAAGGAACTGGAAGATTCGCATGGGAAAGGAAATAGAAGTTGGCAGGGGTGGATTTATTTACTCTATATGTCTGTCTGTCTGTCTGTCTGTCTGTCTCTGTCTCTCTCTTTTTGCCTCTCTCACTATAGAAACAGGGATAGCAAAAATTGAGGGTCTCAGGGAGCCAGACATGCCAGAAGTTGAATCCTGGCTCATTTATTACTTGTGCCTGCATACCTTACGCATGTTACCTGCTTTCTGTACTTCCCTTTATTCAAGAGGCAAGCAGTGCAAGTTCACTTGTGTCATCCAGTTACTACAAGATTAAGTAGTCTGAGAAAGAGCATATTGATCATACTTGACACATACCAAATATTCAGGGTACATTTTTATAAATTAGAATGCTTAACATTTAGCTCTCCTCAATCCTTTGTGCAGACTTTTCAGTTAAAAATGTTCCCCGTGACAGTGTTAGTAATCACGATGTACTTTCTTTGTTTTCATTGAATTTATTGATGATACTCTCATTTTTACCCCATCGGTGTTCAGAACTTCAAAAGGAAGAATAACAAAACCAAGTAGAATTATCTCATTCACTGTCAAGTGCCAAACATTCTATTTGTGCAATACTCCTGAATGTAAGTCTTTGACCGAATGACTGATGTAATACTAGTAATACTAGTAAACTATAGACATGTAAATACAAATAATGAGGTTTTTCTCTTTTTCTTTAGGAAGACTATGATCGTCTGAGGCCTTTATCTTATCCAATGACTGATGTCTTCCTCATATGCTTCTCTGTGGTAAATCCAGCCTCATTTCAAAATGTGAAAGAGGAATGGGTACCAGAACTTAAGGAATACGCACCAAATGTACCCTTCTTATTAATAGGGACTCAGGTATGTCTACTTTATTTCACCCATTTAAGAATAAGCTCCATAGCCAGCCTTGGGTATTGCTTTCAGACAAATGGTCTCAAGGTTAGCAAATGGTATGTGTTTTATCTCAGTTTCAAGTTAATAAGTCTATCATATTTTTAGAAAATAATGCCAGAAAAAAACAATTTTAGTTCTTATTTAATCTTTTTTTTTTTTTTTTTTTTTTTTTTTTTTTTTTTTTTTTTTTTTTTTTTTTGGTACGTGGGGATTGAATGGGGTTACATGTTTTGATTTCTCTTTAAAGATTTGTAATATTATGGGACATTATTGACTTTTCTTAATTAGATTGATCTCCGTGATGACCCCAAAACTTTAGCAAGACTGAATGATATGAAAGAAAAACCTATATGTGTGGAACAAGGACAGAAACTAGCAAAAGAGGTAATGGGACATTTGCAGAAATTAAAGATAAATGTAAAGATAATAGTAGAAGAAATTACTTAAACTGTGTATGTACTGTATGCCAGGCACTGTGCTAAGTGCTTTACATGCGTTATCTCATTTAATCTTTACACCGATTCAGTGAAGCAGGTCTGACTACTTGCCTGTGTAGCAGAAAGAATGGAGGCTTGGAGGTATCAGGAAACTTGTACAAAGTCCCAGAGGTAGTGTCAGAGTTGAATTTGAATCCAAAGTCTAAATCCAGGCCACAAGCTGTTCTGCCTGTGCTATGCTGCAACCATATTTTCTTTAAAAGTCACATGTAGAAAGAGGCATCAGAAGTAGTAGGTGCTGAGATTTTAAGCCCTTCTTGTTTCCTAAAACATTTGTACTGTGCCAAATCGGGCTCAATTTTCTTTTCTTCTTTTCCTCCTTCTCAGATAGTCTCACTGTGTAGCCCAGGCTGGCCTGGCACTTGCCACGTAGACCAGGCTGGCCTTGAACTAGCCTTGATTCTCTTGCCTCAGCCTTGTGAGTGTTGAGATTCACAGCTATGCACCAACACGCCCAGTTCTGGCTCAAGTTTCAGTTATAACTCATTAAGATAGAGGTGGAGTGACATGAGATGACAATTTAAATCTGTGGTTAAAAACAGAAAATTAAGGTGAGGTTTCATATATATATATACATATATATATATGTATATATATGTGTGTGTATATATATATATGTATATATGATATATATATATATATATATATATATATATATATATATAGCTATAGCTAGATAGATATAGATATATATATATAGTAGTGATGCACATAACAGCTTTTAACTTACATTCTTTCTTGTCCTAAAGCTGGGTTTACTTTTGTCCCCCCTTGTCGCTAACACCATCATCATCATCATCATTATTATTATTTTGCATTATTGAGGGGCTGTTCCCAGGGCCTTATTGCATGCTTTACAAGTGCTCTGCCACTGAATGGCACCACCAGCCTATTTTTCACTTTTTGAGTCAGAGTCTTTGTTACACAGGCTGCCTCTGGCCTTGAACCTGTGAGCCTCCTGTCTCTGCTTCCCAGGTTGCTGGGATTATAGGCATGTGCCACCACACCTGAGTGTGGTCCTAATGTCATTATATTCTTTTTATTCTTTTTGTGATTCTTTGTGGGTTGAACTCAAGGTCTTGCACATACTTGCAAGTGCTCTGCCACTGGGATGCACCCATAGCCCATTTTAAAAATTTTTTAGTTTTTATTTTGAATCAGGGTCTAAGTTACACAGGCTGCCTCTAGCCTTGAACTCACGATCTTCCTGCCTCTGCCTCAGGAGTTGCTGGGATTACAGACACTTACCCCTGAGTCCAGTTGAATTCTATTTTTTTAAATGTTGGGACTTTGTGTTGTTGTGGTAGTGGTAGTGGTGGTGGTGATACTTGGATGTTGAACCCAGGGCCTCACACATACCTTGGAAGTGCTCTGCCGCTGGGCTGCACCCCATCTCATTTTTATTTTTTATTCTAAGTCAGGGTCTTGCTAAATTAAATAGGCTGCCTCTGGCCTCAAACTTGGAATCCTCCTGGCTCCTCCTTCCGAGTCACTGGAATTACAGGCATGTGCCACTGCACCCAGCTAATGTGACTTTAATAGGACTTTTGTGGAAGCGGAAAAGAGGTACTACTGAGGAGCAGAAGAAAGCAACAAAACTTTCTGAAGGACAGTTTTTCCCAAAGCAAAAGATAAATGGTTTCCCTAACAAATCACTTTTGGAATTCCTTGTATTCAATTTTGTAATCTTGAAGAGAGAAGGAATTTCTAAATGCCATAAAAACAAGTCATAAAAAAAATCACACATCAGATTTGATGTATAGCAGAAAAATGGGTTAACATCCTTAGTAACAGGAACCCCTTGCATAAAATGAATTAATCAGAAAAAGACATTTATCCTAATAGAAAAACAGGCTAAGAACATCCATAGGAAATTCACACATAGAAAAATGCAGATTGCATTGAAGATAGGAATGTTCAAATTCATTTAGTATCAGATATAAGTTCAATTTCCATATATAAAGTTGGCAAAAAATGAATCATATCCACTGTTCCAAGGGTGCAGGGAAATAGGCACTCTGTTCTACTGGTGATAGTTGAATAAAAGCCGTCTTGTCACTATGCAAAAGATTTTAACATCGTGTACTTTTGATCAAACAATTCCTTATGTAGCAATTTATCCTAAGAAATTTGCTAGGATATTAGTCAAAGAGTATGGTTTCAGTTTGTACTAGTCAGCTGTCATTGTTGTAGCAGAAAAAGCAATCCAAACAAACTTGTAAGGGAAGAGGTTTATTGGGAGCTCATGGTTAGAGAATCAGTTCATAATGGCAGCAGGATTGGCATCGTGGTGGTGGCAGCAGGGTCTCTGATAGACAACCTCACAGCATGGTGGACCAAGAACATGGAGAGAGAGAGAGGGAGAGAGCCAGGGTGGGGGGAGGTCTCCAGAAGCCCACCCTCAGGGAGCTACTTCCACCAAAGGCCCCCCTCCCAAAGTTCCACAACTGCCCAGACGGTGTCCCCAGCTGGGGACCAAACAACATGATCTCCGGGGGACAATTTAAGTCCAAACCATAAAACAGGAGGAACAAGTTTTTGATATATATTGCACAGCATGGTGACTGTAGTTAATAACCATGTATTCTATATTTCAAAATTGCTAAGAGAATAAGTTTCAAATGCTCTCGCTACCAAGAATGATAAGTATTTGGGGTGATGTTAATTAGCTTGGTTTAATCATTCTGCATTATATATCTATCATTTTACTTTGTATCCCATAATATATACAATTACAACCTGTCAGTTCACAACTGAAACAATTATTAGGAGTGTGCTTAAAAAGATCACTACAGAGATGCTGTGTTGTACATAATATAAAAAACCCTGCATCTATTAAAAATTTACTCTAAAACATTGATGGAAGTATTTATTTTTATTATGGAGTTTAAGGGAAAAATGTAGGTGCAGAATAATACAATCCCATTTTTAGACCATCAGCAGCATTTGGCACAGTTGGTTCCCTTTTTTTATTGTGGTGCTGGGGACTGAACACAGAGCCTCATACTATGGGAAGACCCTACTGCTGAGCTACATCCCCAGCCTGATTCCTTCTGGAAACCTTTTCCTCACTTGGCTTCCTTGAGTGCCCTCGCTTGGTGCCTCCTGCTCAGCCTCTCCTCCATCTCTTCATCTCTCTGGTCAGTGAATATCAGAGGGCCTCAGAGGTCAGCACTCTGTTTAGATAGCCAGCCTCACTCCCCCAGGCCTAGGGAACGAACGACTTTGTGGCTTAAACAGTCTGTGACTAAAGATTCCCAAATTTCTTTCCAGCCTGGATCTCTTCCCTCAACTCTGTTAGGTGCCATTGAGTCGGGTCATAGCGATCCTATGTACAAAAGAATGAAATACTGCGCAACATTTTGCCATACCCAGCACTATGTCAGTGCTTCTCTGCTACTCATAGGGTTTTCAATGGCTGATTGTTTCAGGAGTGGCCTGTCAGGTCTTCTCCCAAGGCTATAGCACCTGGTATCCCAAGGTGGTCTTCCATCCAAGGACTAACCAGGCCCCACCCTGCTTAGATTCCAGGAGCAGACAGGATTGGACATCAGGATTGTATGGATGTAGACCCTTTATCTCTAGACTCTAGACATGACTATCCACTGGTTCACTAAGTCTACCTAAGTGGTCAAAACAGAATTCCTAACTTTACCCTCCAAGCCTGTCCTCCCAGGTACTCAGGTCAGAAATGTTGAAGTGATACTTGACCTTGCTCTTCCTTTCATACCATACAACTAGCAATTTGGTAAAGTGTTACTGTACCTTCAGAAAAGATCCAGAGTCCAAACACTTTCTTCTTACCATTTCCTCCTCATCTCTGGCCTGGATTATTGGAACTGTTTATAAATCATCTGTGCTTCTCCCTCTGCCCTGTGATAATCTGTTCTCAGCACAGCACCCAGAGTGAGTCGTAAGCTTGGTCAGCCTGGTCATTGCCCTTCCTGTGGCCCACAGGTCCCTCTCTGCCTCACTTATTCTTCTTTGGCCTGCCTCCTCGCTGTGCCCCTTAAAGTTCTCCCTCAGGGTTTTTGTACTGTGGCTGCTCCCTCCACCTGGAATGTTCCTCCTGGTGTGGACATCATTCAGTCTTGCACTCCTTTCAGCTCAGCTCAAATGCACTCTCTCAATGTGACCATGCTTGATCTGTCCCCACTCCCTACTTTATATCTCCCTTCCCATTTTCCTTCAGACTACATCTTACCTTCTGACATTCTGCCTCTATACTTACTATTTCAGGGTTGGTCTTCTCCCTCTAACATGCAGTAAGATGCATGAGAGCAGGGTCGGGATTTAATATTGTTCTCTGCTATGTCCTCACTTTGGCAAGTAAGAGTATGCACTAACTTTTCTTTTTTTCTTCGAGATAGCGTCTTTGTTATGTAGCCCAGGCTGGCCTGAAACTCACTATGTATGCCGGGCTGGCCTCAGACTTGCAGTGATTCCCCACCTCAGCCTTCCAAGTGCTGAGATTACAGGCATGTGCCCCCATGCCTGTCTTACTCCTCTCAGAGTGGAAGCTAGTTATGGCCTCACTGACCTCTTCTTTCACACTGATGCTCACCCTCTTCTGCCGCTGGCTTCCTTCCTGTTCCCTGAATGCTCCAAGCGTCTCCTGTATCATGGTCTTTTTGACTGTGCCCCATCTGTGTGGATTCCTTCCCTTTGGGATCTGTCACTGCTTAGACCTGACCTGTTGAGAAGATACCCTGACGACCACCTTCGCTGCCCTCCTGTCTCCTTCACACTGCTGCTTGTCACTGGCATTTACCAATATCTGCTCTGTCTTCTCTCCTCTATGTGCCTCTCCCCTGTGGAATATAAGCCCACGTCGGCATTACACAGCACAGTGCCTAAGCACTTTGGTTAAGTTCACTGATTCCCAGCACCTAAACAGTGCTTGACGTGTATGTAGTAGGTACCCAATAAATATTTGATGAAAGAACTTTTCATAGAGAAAGTCTAAAAGGACATACACTAGTATTTTAATAGTCGGCTACGTTTTGGTATTATGAATATGGATGATGAATTTACTTTCTGCATAGCTGTATTTTATAATATTCCTTATAATGTGATGTGTCATTTCAGTTGTGTAAAAAGATTTTATATATTTGTGATTTTTTTTTGTTTCCCTCCCAGATAGGAGCATGCTGCTATGTGGAATGTTCAGCTTTAACCCAGAAGGGATTGAAGACTGTTTTTGATGAGGCTATCATAGCCATTTTAACTCCAAAGAAACACACAGTTAAAAAAAGAATAGGATCAAGATGTATAAACTGTTGTTTGATTACGTGAGAAACATCTTCAGTGGCCAAGAAACTGTCCACTTCTCTCAGAAAGCATATGAAATGCTACAGCTATCCCCAGACCTCTTATAGATAAGGAAGCAGTTTAAAACTTGAAAGAAAAAAACAAACCATCCAACAAACCTGTCCTCAGAATTATATAAAATTCATTAAGAATGTTTCTTAAAAGTCTTAAGAAGCAGCAAACATCTGCAGCCACAATCTATTATAAATACTTTATTTCAACTAGAAGGTAAAATCTCTCAGGGGTTTCATAGTTTAAAAAGCTACAATCACATCATGTTGAAACTACATTAAAAAAAAAAAACCAGTGCTGTAAATGGAACTGCTTGGCTTTGACCATATACATTTCTGCACAGCCCTTACGGAATCTGCACAAAGAAGTATCTTCATCCTTGCTCCTCTTAATTGTTCTTGTATGTAAGTTGCTTTCTATTCCAGTATATCCAGAGTGGTGAAATAACAAGGCCAGCCACGTAGCCAAAGGTCGCTCCGAGTGTACAGGAGATGGGCCATACCTGAGGAGAGAATGTATGAGATCAAAAACAAATGTTTTATTATTACTTGAGCACAAGTTAAGTGTAACCTAAATATTTATATATTAAAACTTAATGTGCTTTCTTAAAGAATGCCAAAATGTAATAAGGTCATAATTGCATTTATCATGAACACTAAAAATGTACACATTTTAGTTCATGTGCATTAAACTGTAACAAGGCTTCTGGCACTTGTAGACTTAGTTTGATGCTCCCCAGACTGCATGAGATACATGCTAAGATAACAAATTAAAATTTTGGGTGAGACTTTGCCATAACTTTAGATTCAATTTAGCTCTCTGAAGTAGTTGGTAATTAAAAAAAAAAATTCGCACTGTGGCTGTGTACATCAAATGAAATAAGAAGTGTATATGCTGACCAAAACCATCGGAAACTCTCTCTAAATTGTGTTAAAGAAGACCTAGCATTTAAGCATATTACATGGAATTTATAACAGAACAGCTGCTTCTATGTAAAACTGATGCCACCTTTCAGATACAGATATTGGAACCACAGGAGAAGTTACAGAACCATAATTGAAATAACATACACACCAAGAGTGTAAGTTAAATAGACTACTGGCTTCCAAATACCCATTTTCTCCAGCCATATTACATTTCACGATATTACATTAAGGCAGAAGTAAATAATGTTGGTTTATTTAATCCACAGGCATTGTGTTGGTCCCTAGGCGAAAGGCTCTGCTCAAAAAAAAAAAAAAAAAAAAAAAAAAAGAAAGAAAGAAAGATTGGAAACAAACTTTCATGTTCACCTATAAAGCTTAGTGTATTGGAGCCATTTCTAATCTTTAGGGGAACAGCAAGGTGAACCACTTTAATAACTGGCTCTGTTACCTAATCCAACTTCCTCCTTTGGTTTGCTATAGATCTGCCTTATTTTAAATGCTGTGCAACAGATAGCACTAGTGTTAGACAAAGCTTCAGTGTGAACCACCTAATGAAGTTTAGGAAAGCATAATACCCATCATTTTTTTCCCACCTTTACACTTGCTCTGGCCTAAATTATGATTTGTGTTTGGTGGGCTCCTGTTAATTTCCATGATTTGTGCTTATAAAGCTTTGTCTGTTGCACAGATTGGGTAATGCAACACTAAACATTTATACTTGAAAATGACAGCCTTAAATGCTCTATCAGTCACAAATCTAGGATGTACTGTCTTGTATGTGAGCTTTGTAGAGATTTTCTAAAATATAAGCACCATCTTCCCCACTGAAGGAGTGGAGAGTCTACTGGATAACTAGTGAGTTTTCCCTCAGAACTGGACACTGGATATCTTCTCCCAAGAAATGGTGGTTCACATGAAGTATCATGGCCTTATGTCTGCTCCAATGGAATCTTCTGTAACTTTCTCACTTACTTTTGGTCTATTTTTAGATAGAATTGAAAGGAACTATATAAGTCAGTTAACATGTTAGCTAAGTTGTCCAATACATGGCATAATAGGAATTAAGACAGTAAAGTATTACACATTTCCAAATTGCCTTTGAAGATTTGATGGGGATTTTTTTTTTTCAAATTTACATCTCTGAAACCCTTCACTCTTGGTTTATTAGGCAATGAAAGTTAAAATCTAGAATTTATCCTGCCCAAAGAGAAATGGGTTATAGATCTGGAAACACAAGTGGTGACATCTCTGTTTCTTGATGGGGCCTCAGTTTCCTCATCTTATAAATACAGGAAGTAGAACAGATGATCTCCAGTGTCTCTCCCATTTACCAGCTCTTATCATTCTCTTCTTTCATATTCCCAAACATCATTGTTGGACATCATCTTCTCAGCTTCACTTTTCCTCCCAGTTGGTAAGAATCGTGTATATAGATTATTAGAACTCTAAGTGAAGATGATTGTTATCATCTGAACCTGAGGTGCCTTAGGTACTCTATTGACCTGGATGGGGTTTGGAGTTTCCCATTGCTTATCAAGAGCTCTTTAATTGTTTTGGTCATTTAGTATTTCTTTTTGCAAAATCCCTCCTCTCACTTTAACTAAAAACCAAAGATTTGTTTTCTATTCATAAGCAAATTATAGAAAAATTGCCTTATTTTCAAAAGTATGTCTTCATTAAAGGCTTAGGTTTCAATACAAATTCAGATGAGTCTCTGAAATGACTATTTCAAACTAGTAAACTGGGAAATAAAACACTTCAATAATATCTTATTGACATGCAGTTTGCTAGTGAATGCAAATGTATTGCTTTGAGTAAGGTCATGTATGAAGAACTTAGAAGAAATTTGTAGTGAGTCAGTTTTTGCATATAGAGAATTAGATCTACAGTTCCTAAAAATAAATTTAGGGGCTCCCTGAAATCTTATTTAATACTTTGTTAACTTATGCCCTTATTCTATCTCTACAGGTACATTTTAGGTTACCCATGTTGAATTATCATATCAATAAGTAGAGCTTGGATTAATGGTATTTGTTATGAATTATCTTAGTTATTTTAGACACTGCTTCCGTTTGATTTTTAATTATTAATTTTAAATACCAAATTAAATACTGGTTTGTTGGTTGTTGCTTTTTAAATGATTGTTACGTTAACAGTGTCCCTTCTTAACACATGGGGTTACAAATAAAATGATATGCATAGTTTACCATCTATGTAAAGCACTGAACTTCTTACCTCAGTAGTTTTTATTTAACACCCTATCAAAACATTTGGAAGAATATTCTTTCCTCTCTTCTGCTGTGAGACTGCTTACTTGTGAGCACCTGCACTCCATTAAAAGGCTCACTGTCAAAGTGTAGGCAGAATAACAATCCCTAACGAGTCTCAGTCAAATTCCAATCTGGGTTAGTAAATTCTATCTTAAGCTATTCATGATTTCAGTATGGCTCTCTGTTCTCAAACATATACATATAAATTCATACATTGTTTAAACAGTTGCTATACTTCACCTGCAATGGAATGCCAAAAATGAAATAAATAGTGGTTAAAAAGTTTTGTCTTATGAGGGGATAGGGCTTGGGACACTTGTGATTCATTGTTACATATCTCAAGAAACCCATGCCATCAACAAATTAAAATGTTGCAATGGCTTTTAAGGCTGTTCGCTAGTGATGGATCAACCTTTGTATCTGGAGGAATACTTGTTTGACTTTCCTATAGTAAGCACTCCTTAATTATAACAGTACTTTCTTCAAAAATATTTCCTTTCAAAAATATTTCCTTATCTAAGGGCAATTTTCCTGGTTTTGGAAACAATTCATACTGATTTGTCAAATCATTCTAGTTTAATCACATATTTTAATTACATTTAAAATTTTTTCTATTTCCTTATCTCACCATATAGAGATGTTTCTGTTTAACATTCTTCATGCCACAAATAGGATTTTTGAAAGAATGGTATCTATTAAACAGATAGTTCAGCTGCATAGCTATAAATATTTCTCTAAATTATGGCAATGTGAGATGGCTGTATATAGTTATTTTGTTTTCCTTAAGGAAAATAGGAAACTGAGAACAAAAGACATTCATGTAAAGGAAGTCATTCACAAGTGTTTCCCACCAAAATGATAATCTTCTTTTTATCCAGTCTCTTCTAAATTTAAGTGTTTTTTAAAAAAAATCTAAATAGAAGAAGTTACTCATGTTGTATACCAATTTATAACACAATGAAGGTGGGTAAGATTATTAAGCTTACCATTAAAAAGGAAACCTATTTAAAAAGAGTGGCTATCTCATGGGAGAATAAGTATCCTCCTTAGGGTACCATTATTGTCCTCTCTCTAAATCAAATGATTCCTTATTGTGGGTTTTTCATTACTTAAACCCCAAAATGCCAGTGTTCTCTTAAAGTAATCAACATTAACAAAGGTCTTACATTACATAGCATAGGGTTTGGGTACATGGTACCTGTAGTAACTTCTTTTTCTGTCAAAAATAAAACAATTTTTACCTTCATAACTAAAAAGAAAATTCATAATACAGAAGTAAACTATATGTTTTCTCTGCTAAATTAATGTTTTTGCTGGTTAAAATACATTTTAAAATTATAAAAGCGTAATTTCCACATGCGGGCTGGGATTTAGCTCAGTTGGTAGAACGCTACGCTACAGTCTCTGAGGTCCGGAGTTCAATTCCCAGCACCGCAAAAATGGGAGAAGGACCTGGCAATCCATTCCCAAGGCAATCCCGAGAAACAGCCATTGAAAACCCTATGAGGGTCACTATGAGTCGGATTCCGACTCGACGGCACCTAACAACAACAATAACAATTTCCACATGAAGACCATACTGCTCTCTTCAGAGCAAGCCCTGCTATTGACCTCTCTGCTTACACTTTAGGAAAAAAAATGTACTAACATTTCTCTGTAGTGTTTAATATTTTTCAAAGCATGTTCTAAATAGTACAGAATACTGATTTAAGAACACCAATTTTGGTACTGAACAAACTGGATTTGAGTCTTGGTAATGTGGTTTACTAAATACATGGCCCAAAGCAAGTCATCTAGCCTTTCTGTGTCTGTTTCCTCACCTGCAAAATGAGGACTGCTATACAACTGACCTCCTGGGGTTGTTGTAATGATGAAATCAGGTAATGCACTACACACCCTGTAGGCATACTGATGGTAATATCTGGCACATAGCCCAAGTGACCAGGTACATCTGAACTCTAATCGACCATAATCCCAACAGACACATGAAATAAATTGCTGTTATAATCCAGAGCAACATCCTTCCCCAAATATACAACCTCCAGAACTGCTCTGTTAGGTACTTAAAAAGTATCTTTTAAAATTACATCTAACAGAATTCACGTTTCCTTCTTGCCAAACATGATCCTCAGGTGTACAGATCTGCACGAGCCCATTTGTGGACTACTGGTTAGGAATTCCTGCATTCTCTACCACTCTTCCCTAAGAAACGTTTTTATTAGCAATGATTCTTAAACTTCCACAATTTTAAGGATCAATTCAATGATACAGATGGCATTTGTTTATAGTTATATGATTTAAGAGTAAACCATTGGAACATATTTTACTTGATTATAATATGAACATTATTCTTTAAGTTCCTTTAATATATATGAAATGCAAATAGACCTGAAATTTGTAATGTCATTACGATTATATCCACAAGTTTTCAGTACTAAACATTATAAGCTGCTACAGGTTTCCTACCTGATACTGTGCCATACCTGGCACTACTGTCAGTGCTTCTCTGGTATTCATAAGATTTTCAATGGCTGATTGTTTCAGGATTGGGCTGCCAGGTCCTTCTCCCAAGCCTACAGCACCCGGTATTCCCTAGCAGGTCCCCATCCAAGTACTAACCAGGCCCAACCCTACTTAGCCTCTGAGATCTGCCGCATTCAGATGCCAGAGTGTGGCTCTGCAGTCTCTGAGGCCCTGGGTTCAATTCCCAGCCCTGTAAAAACAGGAGAAGGACATGATAATCCACTCCTGAAGCAATCCCAAAATATCAGTCATTGAAAACACTATGAGGGTCACTATGAGTCAGACCTATTAGGTTATTTTCTAAAATACATCATATTCCAGAGCTTTTCTCTTCTTTTTTTCTTTCTTTTTTTTTTTTTTTTTTTTTTTTTTTTTTTTTTTTTTTTTTTTTTTTTTTTTTTTTTTTTTTTTTTTTCTTTTTTTGGCTGTACTGGAGATTGAACCCAGGGCCTCACGCTTGGTTGCTTTGCAAGTGCTGTACCACTGAGCGGCACCCTCAGCCCATTCATTTACTTTTTGAGAAGGGTCTCACTAAATTATGCAGACTGCCTCCGGTCTAGAACTTGCAATCCTCCTGCCTCCACCTTCCCAGTCTCTGGGATTACAGGCCTGTGCCACCGTCCCGGCTTTACTTTGCTTTCCTTAGAAGTAATATGCGGTATTAGAGTGAAAATGATCTCAATTACATGGCCAGTTCAACATATGACCTTTGCTAGATCAGTGCCCAGCATGGTATAGTGTCAGGAAGTATTTTGTTCTGTTGTATATAGGGTCACTCTGAGTCCAACCCAACTTAATGGCACCTAACAACAACATTGGTTTTAAGCCAACTACTGGTAGTCATTTGTTTTGTTTCTATTTATTCATTGATTGAGATAGTCTTGCTGTGTTGTCCACACTAGCCTTGAACTCCAGGCCTCCTGTCTCAGCCTCCTGAGTAGCTGAGACTCCAGGCATTTGCCCCTGTGTCTGGCTTGTATAATTTTTAAAAATTACACATGAATGAGTCAGTCCTATTGAGCCTCTACTATATATCAAGCAGTTAAGGTATAAACTAAGATTAACTTTAATTCTGGGTAAATTTTAGTATAAATTCCTAAAACAAGTATTCCATTGTAATAAAAATTACTTATCATTTGGAAGATGGGAATATGCCATCACAGATAACATGGAGAAACTGACCTGTCTGCAGATGAGAACACTTTGAAACATTCAGAACTACTAACAACCACTGGGATTACTGAGTCCCTCTTCAGATAAAAAGGAAGACTAAAACCAAGGAAACTAGTTCTACATCTCTCATAAGCTACTTCTCAATATATGTTTTGTTTATTGGGTTGACCACAAGTTTGCTTTTGCATGACTGACAGATAGATGACTGACAGAATTCACCTTTCAAACCCTGCTGGACCTTCTATGGCTTTAAATGAATAATTTATATTTTCCTCTGAACATGGTCTTCAGTGATTAATTTGTCTAGATATTCCTAAAGCAAATGCTGCTTTGTGATGTAAGAATACAAGTAAGACTGTATCTGTTCATCTGGGTACATTTTGCTAGTTGTAAATCTGTACTGATATATGTATACACTAATCATTCTCCTAAAAGCACAGATTTAGGAAGTTACTTGTGATGAGATGTCACAAAATAACCGGTCTGGAGTTCCTGCCTAAGTGACACTAAATGGTCCTGGGCACATGCATGCAAATAAGTTAAGCTGGTCAGCATTATTCTCTCGTGAAAGTCCTGCTAGCAGAGTGTTATCCACACAATTTTCCAACAATGAACACATCTTAGAAATCCCAAACTGTCTTATTCCTGTGTTTGGAACATATCAATCATACACTAGTTAGTTTCTCTTTTGGCCTAAAACAGTACAATCTCTTTGGTAAGAGAAACACCATTTAACCTAAAAACACTCAACTTTTCAATCAATCAAATCCATAATCTTTTATCCCTCTAGCATTTTGTAATAATTCACTTAATTATAATCCTATGATCTCTACTTTTGATGTATAAAAGAATTATCTGTGACATTTGTGATTTTAGAAAATATATGGCCAGCATTATGGTATACACCTGTAATCCCAGCCACTCGAGAGGTTAAGGCAGAAAGATGGTGAGTTCGAGGCCAAAGGCAGCCTGTACAACTTTGTGAGACACTGTCTCAAAATAGAAAAGGTAGCGAGGCACCATGGCACACACCTATAATCCCAGCACCTTGGTAAAATGAGGCAGGAGGATTGAGAGTTAAAAGCCAGAGGTAGTCTGCACAACTTAGTGAGAGCCTTTCTCAAAATAAAAAATGAAAAGGGGATAGGGGTACAGCTCAGTGGTGGAGCACTTGCCTAGCATGTGCAAGGCCCTGGGTTCAATCCTCAGTACTGAAAAAAATAAAAATTTTTAAATTAAAAATATATATAAGAAGGTCAGACTCAGTGGTAGACCACTTGCCTAGCATGAGTGAAGCCCTGGATTCAACGACTCACTACCAAAAATAAGCATACATTTCATAAATATTAAATTCTAACATGGTAAAACTGGAGGAAACAATTTTTAAATACAAGGCCTCATTTATCTGATATTTGTTGAGAATAAGTATGTTGTTGTTGTTGTTGTTAGGTGCCGTCGAGTCGGTATCCGACTCATAGCGACCCTCATAGGGTTTTTAATGGCTGTTTCGGGATTGCCTTGGGAGTGGATTGCCAGGCCCTTCTCCCATTTTTGTGGTGCTGAGAATTGAACTCGGGTCCTCAGAGACTGCAGCGCAGCACTCTACCAACTGAGCTAAATCCCAGCCCGAGAATAAGTATAAGCATTTTTAAATGATTTAAAATTCAAAGAATCTCAAGTGTCTAAAATTCAAAAGTTTCAAATTAATTTGTTTAAAATATATTTTGTTTTTTAACTTTATGAAAAATAAGCATCCTAGAAGAGACCTTATTGTCTGGTTCAATCCCTTTTAGAGACAGTATCACTGAAGTCCATAGTTAAAAGGCATTTGTGGGTTTTTCAGACACAAAAGCACTGCATGTTAGCGTTAAATATTCTCTTACAAATGTATTAAATTATGGTCTAAGATACAGACATCACCAGAATGGTCATGGCATTTAGAGGAAACAACATGAGGAAAGAAAGCAATTTAATAACTACTCATGCTATTACAAAGAGACCTAAACTATGACCAACTGAAAAAAGACACTTTCAGAGTCTCTAGCAATGAAGAGAATCATGGCATAGTGAGGTCCTTCCTCTTACTAGTGAGTAATGTTCAGCAAGCTATGTACTCTTCCTCTCCCATACTTAGACTTTCTGGTGCGTAAAAATGGAATGAAACCAACCTTGCATTACAGTTGTCAGGATGAAATTACGTATGTGATAGTGCCAAACCCCATGCCTGGTATACAGAGAGATCTACAAATGTTAACGTTATCTTCCTATTGTTGTCTGCAATGTCAGACAGGATTGAAAATTATGTGAAATCCAAATAAGATCAAATTGGTTTAAAAAAATATCCCAAAAATAGAAAGACAAATTAATAGGCCAGGCCACCAAATGAAGGACTGCTGGGCAGAAAGAAGACAACAAACTGAGACAACAACACTTGAGAACTAGATAAATAATGTAATTTTCTTTTTCTTTTCTTTCTTTTTTTTTTGAAATGTTAAAAATAGCCATTAAGGCAATTCCTTTTATAAGTCACAAGTGCCTATAATATTAACATAGCAGTAGCTATGTGCCAGGTGCTGAGCTAAGTATTTTAAAAGGATTATTTAATCCTCACTAGCAAGTGGCAGAGCCAAGATGTGAACCCAGTAATCTGATACCAGAGTTCTTAATCATCATGTTATGTGCCTACCTATTAATAAACATTGGGGGTTAAAAACCTCATGGCCAATTTCTTTTGGTCAGAATAACCAACATCATTTCTTAACCTCCCACCTATTTTTTATAAAATGAAATACTAGCCCATGTTTTGATAAAATATTAAAACATGTTCCAGATGAAAAGCTCACAGTTACCTAACAAAATATTTAAAGCATATTAAATCTGAGTCTAAATCACAATCAGAATCTAAAGTATTGTTATCAAACAAATTCTAGGGGTATGTAAGTATCTGCTATGTTACACAGGGTATATTCTTTACACATTTTAATAATAGATACTTCTTGACTAGCTGGTTACAGCAGACACAGAATCAGATTATAATGTAAAAAGGTTTTCTGCAGCCCAAATACTTTATCAGAAAATAGAATTCTCTAGAAGTGAAGCCAAGATGAATTTCAAATATTAACAAAACAAAGGTGACCAACAGTGTAGTGGTAAGCCAACCTACCATACTTTTTTTTTTTTCTATTTCTTTTCTTTTGTGGTGCTGAGGATTGAAATTAGGCCACTCTACCACAGAACTGGGCTGGGGTTTAGCTCAGTTGGTAGAGTGCCTACTCTGTACCCTTTCAGGCCCAGGTTCAATCCCCAGTACCACAAAAATGGGAGAAGGATGTGGCAGTCCACTCCTGAAAAAACCCAGCCATTGAAAACCCAATGTCAGACCCAACTGGACAGCACCTAACAACAACCACCACTGAACTACTTCCCTAGCCCCCACCTTATCACACTCTATCCAAATTCCTTTCCTCCTTTCTACAAAGTTAAGGTTTCTTTTAACTATAAAGATGCCTAGGATCTTTTACCACTTGCCAAAATCATGTAAAATCCATATTAAATGAAAAAAACTTCATTGAAATTACACAGTTTCAATGGGTCTTTCCAGTCACTTAATGAAACAACTTTATAAATATGTTTGAAAATTTTCATTATAGAACCCACATCATTATAATCTCATGCTTAGCCTCAGGAACATCATACAAAGTCATATTTGAGTTCAAAGTAGAGAAGATTAAAACAACAGTTTTTTTTGGGGGGGGGCTATGTGTGCATGCATTTGTACATTTTTAAAGAAAGTATAATTGCTTAACTAGATACTCCTGCTTCTCTGACTACACTATAAATAAAACATCACAATCCAGATAAGCTTGCTTTACTACAAACATCAAATTTGTATTGAGCTAGAAGGAACAGAGAGCTAAAAACTCTTCTTAATATATTTTCAATAATAAAGTGTATACAGTACTATCTTCTCAGGAAATTTTGCTCTAGCAAAATCTCCATTTTCAGGAAATGCTATACCCCCTTGTCTGACTTATTGCTTCTCTGGAAGATTCTGTCAATATTATGAGCCACAGTAGTTTTTGTTCTGTGTAGTTAGAATTATTAAAAAATAACAATTACAAAAAACGCACAAAAAACCTTGTTTGCTGAAAATAAAAGGTGAAAGAAAAAGCAAAACCTCCTTTTTCTAGTTTATTAACTCCTAAGAGAGGAGCTGGTGTATAGTATATGAATAAAAACCTTTAAATCACACATCAATTCCATCATTGTCCCATCAGTAGGTATCACAATTTAAAAAGATCACAGTGAATAAGTGGGTCATTAACTTGCAACCCAACAGTAAATAGAATTAAACAGCCAGTAATATTCCAGATGAATGAAACATTCTTAATGATGAAGCCCAACCACTTGTTATATATTTAAATTAGCTAACTAGAAAATCTTTTTTAAAAGTCAATAATTCAAGTGGAAACTATAATAATTAAAAAAATATGATCAATTTGGATCCAGTTCAGTCTTTACCGTAAACAAGCATCAAGGTAGAAATATGAGCCAAGAGCTAAGAGCCTGAACAATCTAAAAATGGGTAATTGGACTGTAATTAACATGTTTGCTAAATAAACCTAAACCTACAATTTCCATAGCACATCTATCTACTCCCCATGATTCAGTTTCTACTTCTGTTAGTCTTATAAATAGAGAAGACTTAAGTATGTGTAAGATCAGTGGCAGGAGTCATGGTGTGCATCTGTAATTCCAGTGATGGGTGGCTAAGGCAGGATTGCAAATTCGAGGCCAGATGCAGCCTGTGCAATTTAGCGAGACCTTGTCTCAAAAAAAAAAATAGTAAAGGGGTTTGGGGTGCAGCTCAGTTGTGAAGCACTTGCTTAGCATGCCTGAGGCCCTAGGTTCAAGCCTCTAGTTCTGGAAAAAAAAATATATGTGTGCATGTGTGTTTGTAAGATCAAACTTTTACACTCTATCCCATGTATATACAAATTGATAGGTTAATTACACATTTTACTAACTCATTAAAGCTGATATCCCATGGTGCTTTATTTTTCAATATTTTGTGTTTCAACTTAACTACATTACCTGAAAGTAATCTACCACAGTTTAAAACAATTTTCTCCCAGGCACAGTGGTACACACCTGTAATCACAGTGACTTAGGAGGCTGAGGCAGGAAAATTGCAAGTTTGAGGCAAGAGGCAGCCTGTGCAACTCAGTGAGACCCTGTCTCAGAATAAAAATTAAAATTTAAAAAGGTGCTGGGGGTGTAGCTCAGCAGTAGAGCACTTGCTAGCATGCCCCAGGCCTGGGGCTCAATCTCCCCAGTACTGAAAAAAAAATATGTATACTTTTCAATAATTTTGTCCTCCAATTTGGAAATCATTGAATGAAATTAAGTATGGGTAGCTTCCATAAGATGCCAACCTGATCACTGAGATGGCCAAGGAAATATAAAGGAAACCTTGGCAAGGCTATAAGTGACAGCACACACTCCAAATGATAGTGAATGAAGAATCAAAATAGAGCAAACTCATCAGAATTACTAAATATGAAAGAAAAATTCAACTGTCTAGGAGATACAACATCTAACTGAGCACCAAGAGTGTACCTAAAGGTAGCCAGTTAGGTGCAAGACACACAATCTGGATCCCACATTTGGCAAGCAAGGTACATATCAAAGATTTAAGCCAGCCATTTATTAACTAGGAATTTACACTAAAGAGAAAATTGGGAAAATATGCAAAGCTGTCTAGGTATGATCATCGAAATTAATAATAAAATATTAATATTGAAAACTGGAAACAATCTAAATGTCCATTCATAAAAAGGTACATATTTTACTAAAATTATAGACTATTAAAATATATATGTTTTCATTAACATGAGATGAGCTCCAGAATATATTGTTAATGGAGAAAAAACATTAAAAATAACATGTACATTACAAATAACTGCACATGGAGAGAGACCTACAAAAATTGCCACTAAAATACAAAAGGTACTTTCCTCTGGGTAGATTAAAAAACAGTAATTTTAACCTTCTTTTTTATAATTACTAATATTGCTTAAATTTTTATGATAATGTATATATTCTCTTTGTGATCAGAAAAAAAGTTCTTTTCATGGTGGAAAAGAGTACACTTGTTTTTTAATACCATAATTCTATTTGGGGGAAATTACCCTAGGAAAATAACTAGAAAAATTCGTGAAGCTACATATTCAAAGATACTTACCACAGCAGACTTTATTAGTGGTAACAATCTTTTTTTCTTTTTCTTTTTCTTTTTTTTTTTTGTGTGTGTGTGTGTTGCTCAAGATCAAAACCAGGGCCTTGACCATGATAGATAGATGCTCTACCACTAAGCTACATTCCCAGCCCCAGATAATGGCAACAATCTAGGTGATCACAAGGGAACTTATTAAGTTATAGAGTAATTGCATAACAGCACACTACAAAGTCATTAAAAATTAAGATATTCATCACCTAACAGCTCAGTGACTTTGGGAATGTCCTTTAGGTACCTGTTTCCTCATCTGGAAAAATGAGGATGAAAAGAGCACACCACTTATGTGAGTACTCTACTTAGCATATTTGCTTTATTGTAATAGGAAATGAAAAATCTAATGATTGTAAGCTTCTTCCAGTACCACATACTTCTATTTTAAAAGTTACTTTGCTATATGCTTTTTAAATATATTTCAAGATCAAATTTGACTTGGTCATCAAGTTAAGAAAATACGATCTAAGAACAGAAAGGTAGAAAATATGAAAAATGAAAATACGGAATTTCTGCAACATCTAGCCTAATTGTTGAAAGCACTCTTTCACATAGTTACAAAAAAAAAAAAAAGCTTCTTTAGTCACCTATACATGTAGAAAAAATAGTGCTAGAGGATAGATCCAGGTTGAACTGTATGCCTGTGACACTGGAAGGGACTCTAGTAAGAAACCACTAGATCATGCTGATATAAGGTATTCCTACTTAATTGAACAACAAAGCAATCTGCATATACATATTATTGTATAAAGCTGATATTGCTTTATCAGCTTTACCATTGTACATATATTTTGTTGCTTTAAGTAACTGAAACAAACCTGCCATGGTCTTTCCCAGTCCAGTGGAATAGGAAATGCTCCAAGCCATGCACCTATAAAACTAGAAATTGTAGTGATCTGGAGACTATTCTCCCAAATGGATGTCACTCTGTAAAACACAAATATGCAAATCATTGGCGGTCTGTATTTCAGCTGCTGGAGAATCAAGCACAAATTAACACTATACATATATACTTTTTGTTCATTTAAAATGAACATCTCAGCCAAGTACTTTGGCACATGCCTATAATCCCAGTGACTCAGGAGGCTGGGGCAGGAGGATCAAGAGTTTGTAGCTAGCAACAGCCTGCACAATTTAGTGAGACTATGTCAAAAATAAAAAATAAAAGAGGGTTCAGGGGTAGAGAACTTGCCTAGCATGCACAAGGCCCTGGGTTTAACTTCTTAGTATTAAAAAAATTATTAATAATAATAAAATGAACATCTCAAATTGACATTTAGATATTTATCATAAACTTAACAATTATGCCAATAGCCATAGCACTGTAGCATCTGATCCCATCAGATCTCAGAAGCTAAGCAGGGTCAGGCCTGGTTAGTACTTGGATGGGATACCACATGGGAATACCAGATACTGTAGGCTTGGGAAAAGGACCCAGCAACCCACTCCCCAAAATCAATCCACCACTGAAAACCCTACGAATAACACAAAAGCACTGACAATAGTGTTTCACCTGTTGTACATAGGGTCGCTATGAGTCGGATACCAACTCAATGATACCTAACAACATTAACAATTACAGTAATTGGTAAGAAGATATAAATTATTTCCCTTGGACAGAAATACATGTACATAAACAATAAAAATCAATTTGCAATGATAGTTGTCTTCCTCCCACCACTACCATCAACTCCTGGTTGCTTTCCCCAGAGGCAACAGCTACTTCCAAATTTTATATATCCCTCCAGAAGTATTTTGTACGAATACACAATTTTGTTTTGAAGGATAAATGCAATGTCTATATAAATATGCCTGCAGTGGTAGCCCTGTGGCATCCGATCCCGTCAGATCTCGGAAGCTAAGCAGGGTCAGGCCTGGTTAGTACCTGGATGGGAGACCGCCTGGGAACACTAGAAGCTGTAGGCTTGGGAGAAGGACCTGACAACCCCCTCCCAAAAATCAATCTGCCATTGAAAACCCTATGAACAGCAGAGAAGCACTGACAATAGTGTTTCCCCTGTTGTACAGAGGGTCGCTATGAGTCGAATACTGACTTGACGGCACCTAACAACAACAACATATAAATATACATCCTTCAAAACAAAACTCAAAATGCATTAAATACAAACCCAGTTTTGCTTTTTTTGTTTTCCTTTGTCAATAGCTATAGTAATATTCCATTGTATGGATGGAACATCATTTATTCAACTAGTCTTATTTATGGCACATTTAATTTTAACAAATCAATGCTACAGAGTGTGCCAAAAAATGTATACACATCTTGGGACAAAAACTTTCCACTTTGCTCTTTTAAGAATGCATCATAAGTCAGGCACGGTGGTGCACGCCTGTAATCTCAGCACTTGGGAGACAGAAGGAGGAGGATCACCACAAACTCTGAGGATACCTGTTCTATATAGCAAGTTTCAGGCCAGCTGAGGCTACATAGCGATATTATGTCTTAAAAATAAATAAATAAATAAATAAATAAATAAATGTGTCATATACTTATTGGTGTTAGTACTTAATTGATTAATGCCATGTTTTGAATGAATATCATACTACACATTGCTACGATAATTCAATTCAACTTTATAGATAACATCTTTTAAAATGTATATACATCTTCTGACACTGGTATTTATTTGACAAAGAAGGGATACAGACTAAGAACAAAATAGTTCAAAAGACCTAGTGACTTTGCCCAACTATTCTTATTTACTAAGTGCACGTCTTAGAGTGTATAGGTAAAAGAACATAACTCTGCCACTCTCTCAGTAGGGTCTTGATTTCAAGCATTATGAGGTGAAAACTTAAATCATGTGAAATGTGTGTAGTTGCAGTAAAGGCCCACCAAAATGCAATGAGTGGAGTCCAAATATGCAATTGCTTAAATGAAGTTAATGGAAAGCGGCATCTTCTAGCTAGTGTAGGAAAAAAGGAAAACAATTATTTGTTATATTTCTTTTATTAGTAATTGGCCAATTATCACACATAAAATATACAATGGATTATAGAAGTCCTGAATGATGAAAGTCAGTTCATAAACCAATCCTTCTATCATCTGTCCATCTCACATCCCCACCTATACAAGATAAAGTATTGTAGCTTGTTTCTGTTTAGAGCTTGGGCTGGGAGAAGCCTGGAGACAATCACTATGTACCAAAATTTGCACTATTTGCTGGGCTTTATCATCCTTTTTTATTTTATATAATATCTATAAATGCTAGTTAGTCTCTTCAACTAGCATTTAGTAAAACAGATCTTTTCCAATTTTGGAGGGCAAAAACTGGCTGAGTTGAATGTAAAAGGGGGATTGTACTGTGCAGGCAACTTAACATGTTCTCTAGGGAAGGTTTTTACTATATGTGGCTGACAAGTATTAGCTAGCCTCCACTTAACACACAACTCTTCTATGTTCTATATAGAAAGTGATATGCCATGGAGACAGAAATTGTGGGAGAGGTTGAAAGCAGACTTTATGCTGGGAAGAGTTTACTTTTTCTGTTTTATAGAAAGAAGGTCAGCTGTATTTGAAAGAATAGACAGTATTAGACCTTGAACCGGAGAAAGAACTGCACTGCAGACAAGAAAATATAAGTAACACTGAGGACAAGTGGAAGAAAGAAAATAAGGCTGGAAAAGTAGATTTGAGTTAGAACTTTTTAAAACAACAGCTTTATTGAATATACTAAAAAGTAAATTACTCTAGTAAATCCTTTGCTAGCCATACATTAAGGATGTATGGCTATGTATGTGTATGTACACAAAGGATGTATGTGTATGTACACAAAGGATACAACTCAATGGGAGAAGGACCAGGCAACCCCCCCCAAAAAAAAAATCAGCCACTGAAAACCCTATGAATAGCAGAGAAGCACTAACAATACTATTTCTCCTGTTGTAGGTAGGGTCACTATGAGTCAGACACTGACTGAAGGTACCTAACAGCAACAGCAACATACAACTCAACGGTATTTAGTATACTCAGAATTGTGTAACCATCATCAGAGTAAACCTGAGAATATTTTCATCACTCCAAAAAGAAACACTTTACCTACTGGCAGTCACTCCCCATTTCTCCAACCTCCTAGCCCTAAACAACCACTAAGCTACTTTCTGTCACTATGTATTTGCCTATTCTGGATAGTTCATATAAGTGGAATGATACATGAGGTTTTTGTGACTAGTTTCTTTCACTCAGAATACTGTTTTCAAAGTTCATCTATGTTGTAGCATGTATCAGTGCTTCATTCATTTTGTGATACAATTATAATTGCCCTGTTTGGATACTCTACATTTTATCAATTCAACAGTTCATAGACATTTGGGCTGTTTCTGCCTTTTAACTATCACAAATAATGCTGCTATGAACATTCATGTGCGAGTTTCTGTGTTGACGTGTGCTTTTATTTCTCTTGGGATTAAATTTAGGAGTAGAATAGCGAGGTCATCTGGTAACTGTATATTTAATCATTTGAGGAACTTCCAAAGTTTCCCAAAACAGCTGGAACATTTTACACTCCTACCAGTAGTGTACGAGGATTCCGATACTTCCACATCTTATACTTGTCATTATCTTTTTTATTATAGTCAAGCTAGTAGGTGTGAAATGGTATCTCATGGCAGCAGATTTATAGTTAGGATTTAAGAAAAGTCTGAAATGTCATACTGAAGGTTTTAATCAAGGCAGCAATGTAATCAGAGTTATTTCAATAAGGTTCATGCACATACCTAATCTCTAGGCTTCAAACTGTTTGAGCTAAGGGGCAAGATACAGTTCTTTACACGTTTTTATTGCTCCAGCATCTTTGTGGCAAACTTACATTATTAAAATAAAAAGGGCAAAGATCTAAGAGGTTGTCCTCTATTTTAACTGTTTGATGCCTCTAAGAGTGTTTATGATCTCTATATAAATGTCAAAAAAATGGAATCAAGATCCAATTTAAATAAATAGGAGTACTCTATAGCCTATATTTTTAAAATGAAAATTTTATATTTATCAAAATAACTTAAGCAATACTTTTAAAGTCAAGGACTAGCTGGGCACCATGGCATATGCCTGTAATCCCAGCTACTCAGAAGGATTGCAAGTTTGAGACCAGAGGCAGCCTGTGCAACTCAACGAGTTCTTACTCAAATAAAAATAAAATAAAAAAGGGAGTCAATGTGGTGGCACATATTTGTAATCCTAGCCTTGGGAGGCTGAGGTAAGAGGATTGCTGTGAGTTCACAGCCGCCTGGTCTACATAGTGAGTTCCAGGCCAGCCTGTCTGGAAAAAAAAAAAAAAAATTAGCCAGCCTCAGTGGTGCACACCTGTAATTCCAGCAACTCAGAAGTCAGAGCCAGCGGATGATGAATTTGAGGCCAGAGGTGGCCTGCACAACTTAGCAAGACCTTGACTCAAAATAAAAAATTAAAAAATGGACTAGAAGTTTAGCCAAGTGGTAGAGCACTTACAAGTATGTTCAAGGTCCTGAGTTCAACCCCCAAGTATCACTAAATAAATAAATAAATAAATAAATAAATAAATATTTGGGTTGAGGGTACAGCTCAGTGGTAGAGCACTTGCCTAGCATGTGTGAGGCCCTGAATTCAAACTCTAGTACTGATATATAAAAAAAAAAAATGTAAAGCACTGTCATTAGAATAATAAAGAGAGTAATCTCCATTCCTCTCCACATCTGACTTCTGCACCTCACAGACATTGTCAACCTTTTTGTGGTTTCTTCTATTTATCTCGCTTCGGTCACACATATACTACAACTGGAACAAAACAGAGATTAGCATGGTCCCTGCACAAGGATAACATGTAAAACTGTAAAGCATTCCATGTTTTTAGGATGCTGAGGTTTAGCTCAGTTGGTAGAGTTGCAGCTCTTTGGTCTCTGACGCCATGAATTTGATCCCCAGCACCACAAAAATGGGAAAAGGATGTGGTAATTCACTCCTGAAGCAATCCTAAAACAATCAGCCATTGAAAACCTTATGAGGGTTGCCATGAGTCAGACATGACTCAGTGGCACCTAGCAACAACAACTATTTATCTCCAATTTTTTTTCCCCCAATACTAGAAAGTTGAACCTAGGGCCTTGTACATGTTAGGAAATAGCCTTGCACTAAGCTGTGCCTCAACCTTTTTTTAATTTTTTTTTTTTTTTTTTTGAGACAGTTGTTATGGTTAGTTGCCATTGACTTGTATCCAGCTCATAGCAACCCTCACAGGGTTTTCGATGGCTGATTGTTTTGGGATTGTTTTGGTAGTGGGCTGCCATGTCCTTCTCTCATTTTTGCAGTGCTGGCGATCAAACGCAGGGCCTCAGAGAGTGCAGAGCAGCACTCTATCAACTGAACTAAACCCAAGTCCACTTTTTGAGACAGGATCGTGCTTAAGTTGTACAAGCTGCCTCTGGCCTCAAACTTGCAACCCTGCTGCCTCAGGCATCCAAGTTGCTAGGATTATAGGTATGTACCCAGGCACACAGCTTTTACCTGCAATTAAAAATATACATATACTTTAAGTATTTATTTTTCAAGATTTCATCATTTCTTATTTTTTACTATGGGAGAAGAAAATTTAGCATCTTTTATCCATGTCCCCTACCCCATATACAAACTTCTCTCTCTTTGTCCCCTCTTCAGTAACATCTGTTTGCTGAATGCCACCATTATCATGATTATGAAAATACTAATCACAGTGACCCACACAGTAAACCAAAATTACATTTCTTCTAGCAAATAGAATTTAAAATTTTCCTTGAATGTTAAGAACTGCCTCTTTTCCTCCTCCATTTATTTATGTACCTGCCACCTAATCATCATTAAATATTTCAAAGAAACTCAACAGTACCTCTGAATGTTTGTATACTATCTTCTTCCATTTTCCCTCTTCCTTTTCTTCCTTCCTTCCATCTTTCCTCCCTTTCTTTTTGATGCACCTCACCTGCTCCAACCTGGACTGATGGATCTAAGCCTACTAACAGCTGCTGTCCTATGAGGACCTACATTATCATCTTGTGAAATTTCTTTGCCTCTCTTGGTTCTGCTTCCTTTGGATTTACTACTTCCTGGATTCTAAGTCAGCCAGGGTCTGTTAGTCTGGGTGCCCTCCTCATCTTTCTCACAGAAAATAGATTTTTAGAGATGTTTTAATTCTGAAAATGACCACTGTAATTACTGGAAATAGTTTTGCCTCGGAATTTTTGAAGACATTGCTCCACTGGTTTCTGCTTCCCACCCATGAAACTCAGTGCCATTCTGGTTCCCCATCCTCTGCAGGTACATGTATTTCCAACTCTCTGGAAGCATTTATAATCATCTCTTTATTTCTTGTTATCTAACATTTCACAAAAATGTTGTTAGAAGTGTCTTTTAACCCATTCTTGTGGAAATATTTGGGCCTCTTCATCTAGAATTTCAATTCCTTTTTTCCTTGCAATTTTATTTAATGACTTTTCTACTCAAATCTCTTAGGAATTTTCTTTTCATTACTCTTTTGCTGGAAATACTATTACTTTGATCTAATCTCTAGTTTTCTTACTTTTTAACTAATTTTCCATAATCTTTGTCTTTTTTATTTGACTAAGATCTTTTCAATGTTATCTGGTTTTGTTTTTCTATAGTACTTTTATTTCCAAGAGTTTTCTTGATCTTTGAATATTCCTTTTGATTCCTCCTATTCATGTTTTATGGATGGAAAAAATGAAGGATTTTTCATTATCTTGTGGTCTTTGCCTTTGTCTTCCCTGAGTTTCTTTTTGTTGTTTTCACTTCTAGATTTCATTTGAAGTGTTCCTCAAATGTCTTATCATTCTTCATTTCTCATTCTACTCAAAACACCACATACATAAATGTTCCAAATAGGAAAATTATAAACAGAAAATATATTTGTAGTCTGAGCTGTGGAGTGGGAGAGAATGGTGGGACTAGGAATAGCTGATAACAGGCAGATTCTTTCTGACATGGTGAAATGTTCTAAAATAAGATTACAGTGATGGTTATATAACTATGTCTATCCTAAAAGCTACTGAATTATATACTTTAAATAGGTGAATTTTGTGGCATGCAGTTACATCTCAAGAAGTAGTTAGTTAGTAGTTAGGTACCGTCAAGTCGGTATCCGACTCATAGCGACCCTCTGTACAACAGGGGAAACACTATTGTCAGTGCTTCTCTGCTTTCATAGGGTTTTCAATGGCAGATTGATTTTTGGGAAGGGGTTGCCAGGTCCTTCTCCCAAGCCTACAGCATCTGGTGTTCCCAGGTGGTCTCCCATCCAGGTACTAACCAGGCCCGACCCTGCTTAGCTTCCGAGATCTGATGGGATCGGACCCCACAGGGCTACGGCTGCAGGCACATCTCAAGAAAGCCATCTTAAAAACATCCACAAAGCAAAGCACTAAACAGGTGACAGGACGTTCATTTTGCATTAGCGCAGAGATTCAGCCAGGAGGCTTCACAGTACCAGGGACTAGTGGGAACTGCCTGTTCCTTAGAGGAGCCCCAAATGTCAGAATATATAAGTTTTTCTTTTGTACCATTTTCCCCAGAAAGAAATATTTCAATATTCTACTTAGATGGTGTAAGTCTGGCTGCCAGTGTTCTGGGCCAAAGAGGAGAAAGGGCTAAATATAAAGTAGGGACTTATTGTTTGGTATGTCAAGTTTCATTTAATCCTCCTTCCCTGAAGAAGTTGAATAGCCCAGTGTCTGGGGACAGTCAGAATAGCTGAGGATATGAAGGGTATGATAATACTTTCTATACTCCTCTTTCCCCACTGTTACTTCTATTGTTTATATTAATCTTATAGCATTTATATTCTGTTCTGCAACCTTTATTATTCAATCTTCTTGATATAGGGAGCCCCTCAAGTGTAAAAATCAAACAAGTCTTTCATTTGGGGAAACTGTCTCTTTTTACATCTTTGAATTATTTTTGTTTTGTATTATAGTGACACATGTTAGTCTTATGTTTGAATCCCTTTGTTTCTTCTCTAATCATATCTTTTCTAATTACTCTTTCTCCAACCCCCTCCTTATTCCCTCATTCATTTTCATTAGCTCAAACCTTTTCTCCATGCTAAAATTTGAATTTTCTATCTTGTCTATATTTCTTGATGCTTCTAATTTATGATCTGTAATAGTGTGGTTTAGATTGTCAATGTGTTTAATTTTGCAATCTCCTCATTTTGCTTCATTTTCCCATCTTTGTTCTTATTTTATTAGATTCATAAATTCACCATATCAAATATTAATTGAAGTACGCCATTTTGAGTGCTTCCTATTTGCCAGACACTGTTTATCAGGCACCTGAGAGTAATTAACAGTAAGCTCCTGTCACTTAAATAGGTTTGCATCAAAACAATATTTGTTTAAATGAATTTGATCTTTTAAACTTTGATCTCTTCATCTAAAAGACACTTTATATAACTCTTCCTAGTGGCTAAAGATATTTTATACAATTCCAATATGAACTTTTCCCTTCCCCATTCAATGAATATAAAATCAGTGCCTCTTTGCTGCTAAAGTTTTGTGCCCATGTTCAGGCTAAATTATCTATTTTTTATATGAGTTAATCTTTGGTCATTAATTACCTTTTCACTCTTAATGTCCAAAGTGGCTTTCTCAATCTAAAACCTATTTCAATACAAAGATGACAAAAAGCGGCCTGCTGTCTTTGTCTACAAAAATAGATCATACTGGGTGTTTTCACCTTGGCAAAATCACCACAGGTTTGTGTTTAGTCCTATTTAGGAACCCATTTAGTTCACTAAAAGGGATCAAGCTCTAACTTCGACATGCAAGTAATAGCATAAAAGAACTAATAATAAAAAAGCAAACTTCAATGAAAAACATAGGTTCATGATAGTCAGATTACTATTTTCCTTTATAAAAAAAAAGTCTCCAAATAAAAGAATACCCCATAATAATTACAATACCAGAGCAACAAACTGAATTAAACTATTACAAATCAATTATATTCAGAAATAGGTATACCAATTACAAGAATATTTTAAGAACTTGAATGATTTTTCTGCCTTTAAGTATCTTTATAACAACATTCTTTTTCAGTGGTGCACACCTGTAATCCTAGTGACTTGGGAGGCTAAGGCAGAGGGATTGCAAGTCCGAGGCTAGAGGCAGTCTGCACAACTTAGTGAGACACTGTATAAAAAAAAATTTAAAGGCAAGAGGTATGGCTCAGTGGTAGAGCACTTGCTTAGCATGCACAAGGCCCTGGGTTCAACACCCGAGTACAGCAATCAATCAGTCAATCAATCAAGCAATAACATTCTTTATTTTGTTTTCCTGGAATAACTTTGTATTTACTTTAAGGAAAAATCTTGTTGGAATAATATCATTTAACTATATATTAAATAGGGAATAGGACCTGGGGAGCCACTCTCGAAACAACTAGCCATTGAAAACACTATGGATAGCAAAGAAACACTGTCAGATATGGTGACGGAAAATGAGGCCCCCAGGTTGGAAGGCACTCAAAAGACTACTGGGGAAGAGTTGCCTCCTCCAAGTAGAGTATACCGTGATGAGGGAAATGGAGTAAAACCCCAGGGTGCTCAACGTGATGATGTGACACGACTCAAAATGAGGAGAAACAACTGTAAAAATCCATTAATAATTGGAACATGGAATGTCCGTAGTATGAATCTAGGCAAATTAGAAATCGTTAAAAGAGAAATGGATCGCATAAACATTGACATTCTAGGCATCAGTGAGCTAAAATGGACCGGCATAGGCCATTTTGAGTCAGACAGTCATATGGTCTACTATGCTGGGAACGATAAACTAAAGAGAAATGGGGTTGCATTCATCATCAAAAAAGACATTTCAAGATCG
>VMDO01004928.1:0-118167 GCA_007922755.1 Pedetes capensis
TTTGGTTGATTCCATATCTTTGCTATTGTGAAAAGCGCTGCATTGAACATGGAGATGCAGGTGTCTCTATGGTATGATGACTCATCTCCCTTTGGGTAAATTCCCAATAGTGTTATAGCTGGGTCATATGGTAGTTCTATTTTTAGTTTTTTGAGGTACCTCCATATTGATTTCCATAGTGGTTGCACCAATTTACAGCACCACCAGCAATGTAAAAGTGTTCCCTTTTCCCCGCAGCCTCGCCAGCATTTGTTGTTGTTTGTTTTATTGATCTTGGAATGGCTAATTGTTTTGAGATTGCTTTGGATGTGGATTGCCACTCTGTATTTGTGGTGCTGGGGATCAAACTTGGATCCTGAGAGAGTGCAGAGCGGTGCTCTACACACTGAGCTAAACCCCATCCCATATAAATGAAATACTCACTGACACTGTGCCATACCCGGCACTACTGTCAGCGCTTCTCTGCTATTCATAGAGTTTTCAATGGTAGGTTGTTTCAGGAGTGAATTACCAGGTCTTTCTCCCTAGCCTGCAGCATCTGGTATTCCCAGGCGGTCTCCCACGCAAAGACTAACCAGGCCAGCGCTGCTCAGCTTCAGAGATCAGGCAGGATGAGATGCCTGGGTGCTCCTGCTGCAGACCTGAATAAACTATACCTTAAGATAATGACAGTGATGAATATTGACTCTTCAATTTTTGATACATGTGCTGAAAGTTGAAGGTGCCAACATGTAACATGCAAGTACAGAGATATTTTGTCCTTGAAAAAATTGTAAAACAGTCATTTGAAAGCCATTATTTTAAATTATTCATTTTCCTTAAGCTCTCCTGTATTTTGGGAGAAGAATATGGCAATCCACTCCCAAAGCAATCCTGAAACTCTATAAGGGTGACTATGAGTTGGACATGACTCCACAGCACCTAACAACAACTCCTACATTTAGTCTATCTCATAGCGGCACAACAATGGTTTTAACACAAAAATGATCATGTGCCTGGCACAGTGCTGGGGAATGTCATGCATAGGTTCACTATGAGTCAGACTCCACTTGAGTCTTTCCCTTGACACAACAACATACTGTGAGGGAAATCATAATGTAGAGTGATTACAAAGGCATGTAGTGGGCTGATGGTGTTTTTATTGGCTTCATTGTTCTCTGGTCATGCATATATTATACCTTCTAGGAATATGGGTGCCATAGGCTTGGGAGAAAGACCTGGCAACCCACTCCTGAAACAATCAGCCATTGAAAACCCTATGAATAGCAGAGAAGCACTGACAATTGTACCGGGCATGGCACAGTCTTAGGTAGTGTTTCGTCAATTTTACCCTGGGTCATTATGAGTCAGACCTGATTCAATAGCACCTAATAACAACATCATGGAGTTAGGAGTCTACTTTTTTCACAGGAGTTGCCTAAGTTGGAAGGAACATCAGGGTGATATTTTTAAAACTGAAGTATTTATCCGTGATTTTGATCTTTCTACTCATCCCTATTTTAGATTATTGGTAAAATGCATTTTTAAAATTATTTTTGCTTTAAAAATATTTCAATCAATATGCACTGTAAATGCTTAGTTTATAACTTAAGAACTATAGAAATCATGAGAACACGAGATGCTTCCTCTCTCCTCCTGCTGAAGATTCTACTTCAAGAACAGAAAAATAGTAGCTAGCAAAATGAATGAAACTGGTGATTAAAAATATAGAATGCACATTAAGTTATTCCTACTACTAACAAGGCAAACTCCATCCCATTTTAATACCTTAACCATTCTATGTTTAAAAAGTAATGTTCACATAGAGATACATTTGAAGAGTAAAATAATGAGAAGTTCTCTCTTTCATAATACAAGTCATGTTTCATGGTCCTAGAGAACAGAATTTACAGTAGTTACACAGTGGTCTGTGTGCAGACTTAAATATCTAAGTACTTCTGTATCAGTGGGTCTCTGGGTGGTATGGAATATGTTTATTTATAACGATTTTGAAATAAATATCCTTGTAATATAATTTTTCTCATTTTTCATCCTTTCTATTGAAGGATTATTTGTAAAGGAAATATTGACAAAATAGTTACCGTGGAATGCTTCCTAATATATTTCTTCAATTACTTTCTAGATATTTTCCCAATCAAAATTCAACTGGAAGTATAAAAGTCATTATTAATCGGTGTACATTTCAGGATTAGAAACACGTCTGCAATGTCATTTCAATTAACATTTCTTTAAATCCAAGAGTGCTTACATATTTCTATGTCTACTTTTGTTAATTGTATTTTTTTAGGATTGTCACTTCATAATTGTTTTTCTTCTGATTTTAAAACATATTTCCAGTATTCATGAATGCTTTAGGTAATAAGGATTTGTATTTTTTCATTGCCTAAAGTGATGACATTTTTGACTATTTCTTCCCTGTAATTAATTTCTTCCCCATGTTTTCCGTTTCCTGAGTTTTGATGTTTCATAGTTTAAAAGTATTCAAGTGTTTAATTAACTATTTCAATGAATTGATAATGGCAACATTATAAATTTTATTTCCTTTAGATCCTTATTATACCTTAGCCATTTGTGGAATGACCTTTCTTTTTCATGAATGATTTATATTTCTTCTTGCCCATATATTTAATGTATTAATATATAAAATTTTTATATGTAGCAGGATCTATTTCTAGTCTAACTACATGGCACTTACTATTTTAAATATTTTTATTTTACAATGTCTCAAAGTGTTCCTCTTGCCAATATGATAGTGACAATAAATGACAAAATCTTTTCACTTCTCAAACTTGCACTCTATGAAGCACACATATTTTGAGTTTAATTTATAGATATTTCAAATGAGCTAGGCAGATATAATGTACTTATGGAAAAGCAATGTGTTATGGTATATGAGTAATGCCGTATTTGTAGAGAACTAATTATAAAAATATATTTAATAATACAATTAGGGGTAAGGACAAAGCATACCACGTAACATCACAGTAAAATATTAATACTTGCTTGATTCCTAAGGAGAGTTTCAGGATCCATGGAGAAGGTGACATTTTAGCTAAATCTTCCCATGTTGTTTGCTATGGCCCAAATGTGTCTTCCAAACTTCCCAAGTGGAAATGTAATTGCCAATGTTATGGAAATAAGAGGTGGAGGTTTTAGGAGGTGATTAAGTTTTGTGGGTGGAGCGCTCCTGGATGGGTTAAACACCTTATAAAAAAGCTTGAAGGAGCAGATTCCTTCTTCTGTCGTTGGTGTCACATGTTTGTTGTTGTTAGGTGCAATGGAGTTGTGTCCAACTCATAGTGGTCTTTGTTCCCTCCAGAGGATGCTGCAACAAGGTGGAATCTTAGAGGAAGACAGCTGCTGTCACAAAATGCTAGGATTTTAAATATTGGAATTCCCGATTTCCAGAAATGTAAGATATATATTTCTTCTGTTTATAAATTATACATCTGTGATATGTTCTGGCAGACTAAGATACTGCTGCATTATATTTACTTATCTGACTAATCCATATGCGATACAAATAAGTACATAGACATAGATGGAGCCTATGGTCCTGCAGTTGTGCATATGAAGGGAATTTCAATTTAGTTTTCTTCATATAGGGTGGGTTGATGTGGGTTAAAAATTTCAACTCATCCCAAAATATGTTGGTCTTTATAAGTAACCTGAATCAGTACTTCCCATCACTCACTGTCAACAGCATATTAGCAGATACTATAGAAAGTATTATATTTATTCCTCATTTGAAGATCACTATGAACAGATGTAGGGCACATCATGAGTCTGAAACCTCCTAAGTTCTTACTGTGTCTCATTAGAAGTAGCATATAAGGATAAAATTTTAAGACTAGGATGGGATGTTTGAGCATGTCTAGAAATGGAAATTAGGCACTAGGAAATAAAGTTGCAAATTGCAGTTGATCCCTTCCATCTGATTTTTCTGCCTTATTTAAAAAAATTTTAATGCCTATTTATAGTTTTATCTCCCCCAGAGAATTCCTGTCAGTTATGAAGCAGAGAATTCCTTCCAAATGCAACATAAGTTAGTAGAGCATTGCAAACAAGATTAGGGGGTTAGTACTATAAAGGGCACGCAATACCCTGAGATGATTTAGTTGCTAATGAGTCTTTTGATTAAAGAAAAAAAAAGTGTTAATAAGGAAACTCAAATTTTCTCTATTCCAAATGCAAAGGGCATACATATATTCAAAAGGGAAGATAGTTTATTATGATTGGATATTTCCATTCAAAGAATGAGTAAAAAGAGTGGAATAACAGTTTTTCATGTGAACTATCAGTGTGCTTGTTTCTCCATTACTATGAAAATTGTTTTTATTAAAGATCATAGAATTCTAAGTTGTTTCTCTTTAACCAAACTAATGAAATTATTATGCAAATATCATAATCTTTAATATCAACATGGGCAACTATAAGACACACTCTCTCTACATATATATATATATATATATATATATATATATATATATATATACACACACACATATATATAGTTGTTGTTATCAAGTGCCCTTGAATTGTGTCCAACTCATAGCAATGATATGTGTTGTTGTTGTTGTTGTTGTTGTTAGGTGCCATTGAGTTGTGTCCGACTCATAGCAACCTTCATAGGGTTTTCAATGGCTGATTGTTTTGGGATTGCCTTGGAAGTGGATTGCCATGTCCTTTTCCCATTTTTGCAGTGCTGGGAATCGAACTCAGGACCTCAGAGACTGCAGAGCGGCACTTTACCAACTGAGCTAATTCCCCACCCATGATATATATTAGAGGAATTTAAATCAGAAAGTAGGTGTGACACAATGTATACATATTTTAAAACATCATGCTGTTTACCATAAATACCTATAATTTCTATTTTTCAATTAAAATTAGATAAATAGAAAGTGAGTGTTAATAAAATTATAAGAAATATTTAATTTTTATATTCTTGATTTTATAGCAAACAAATATTTCTTCAGTTTTGTGTGATCTGATTCTTAAAAAATTGTGATTCAGTTTATGGTAGCTATTGACCTAAATTTATTATTTTTTAAATTTTGTTCTACTTTTATGAAGACTAAAATCTCTGGGTTATCATACATATGTTAATAAGTTTTAAAATGAGAAACAAAAATTAAACTGCATTCACTTACAGGATATAGCTATAAAAAAATGAAACTTAAGCTGGTGCCTAGTAGCACATGTCTATAATCCCAGCAACTTGGGAGTCAGACAGGAGGATTCCAAGTTTGAGGCCAAAGTTAGCCCATGTAACTTAATGAGACCCTGACTCAAAAATAAAAAAATAAAAATTAAATTGAATGGGCTGGGCGTGCAGCCTGGTGGTAAAGCACTTGTAAAATATGTGTGAGGCTTGAGTTAAACCCTTAAGTATTGAGAGTGAGAGAGAGAAAATTTAAACCAAATCCGAAGAATTTAATGTCCCCAATAAGACCTTCTTTGCAAATTAATACTCTGATGTTCAAGGCATTTAAAAATATACTTGAAAAACACTTTCAAGAGTCAATTTACATGGAATTACATTTCTTTCCATGACCATATGGCTCCTAGTAGAACAATAAAAGACACATTTTTGGGAGAATATAACAGAATCTAGAGTCTCTACAAAGTATCATTCATCATGTCCAGGATATAATCCAAACTATATTTTGAAAAAATAAGAAAACAGGATCAACATTCAACAGAAGAAACAACCAATACAGATTGATTCTAAAGTGACCTACATATTGCAATTAGTAGACTAAGATTTTAAGCATCTATTATAACTACGTTCAAAACTGTAAGGGGAACTATTCTCAGCATTAAATGCAATGGCATGCATCAGCTGAGAAATAGAAACTATTTAAACAATGAATATTTCATAGCTGAAAATTTTAATATTGGAGATGCAGAAGACTCATTGAACTTGTAGACATATCAATAAAACTTGTTATTCTGAAGAAAAGAGAGAAAGAACATTGAAGAATAGTTCTCTAGGATTTTCTAAAACTTTTCTGATAGGACTGTCAATTGCAACTTCTAGGCAACAATGTGATGAGTGAATTAAAAGGTTTAAGCATCTGTATAACTATTGAGCTAGTGATTCTGTTTTTAGGAAATTACCCAGAGGAATATAAGATCCTTGAGGGAAAAGGATGAATTATTTTGTTCTCTGCTATTCTCAGAGCATCTAGAACAGTACATGGTACACAGTATATATCCTTTTGTGCATTATTTATTCATATATATGTAAATGAAATGAGTAAACAATGAATGTATGTGTGGATTATAAATGGAAAATACAAAAATACATATACATGAATGTCCATACATCTATTATTTCTAAGAAAACAAAACCAACTGTCCAAACACAGAAGCTTGACTACATGAGTTCTAATGTATTCAAAAAATTAAATGTTATCCATAACAAAACTGATACATATAAGCATTTATGTGTATGGGAAGCTAGTCATCATAGACTGTTTAAGGAAAAGCCTGTTGCAAACAAAATCATGTCACACATTTTAATAGAGTTCTATGTTTAAGTCTTTTCTTTAAAATTTAAAAGGAATTCTAAAAAAAACAATGACACAGAATACTTCTAGAATCATTCTTAATCACACCTTATTTTTTAATTCCTAACTACTACTGCACTTACCTTACATTGAATTTTAAAAACTAAGCATATACTCAAAGGACAAACATTTGCTAACATTCAAAATATTCATGAAGTATGCTTCACACTCTTAAATTCTCTAGGCATTTAAAGCAAATATAGTATCAATATGGTGACTGCATTTCTTATAAATAAATACCTTATTCTGGAGACCTTTAAACAGTGTTTAATAACACGTTCTAGAGATACAATCCTGTGTTGAAGTCCTTCTCCACAATTAACTGGCGGTGTGACCACAGAAAACCTCACCCACTCTTTGCCATTTTTTTCATCTATAAAATGGTAAATGGGGCTGAGGTTTAGTGCTGTTGGTAGAGAGCTTGCTCTGTGTGCTCTGAGGACCTGGGTTTGATACTCAGCATCCCAAAATTGGGAGAAGGACCTGGCAGCCCACTCCTGAAACAATCCCCCAAACAATTAGCCATCAAAAACCCTATGAGGGCAGAGAAGCACTGACACAGTGCCAGATTGCAGGGCACAGATCCTGGGAGTGTTTCATTCTGCTCAACACAGAACCAATTCAATGGCACCCAACAACAACAACATGAAATGGTAATACTAACATCAGTTCCAAAATAACATTGCAAATGTAATATATAAATATGTATAATAAATGTAAAGCATTTAAAACTGCCTGGCACATATTTCTACTTAAATGTCAGCCATCATCTTACAATAAGATACGTACATTTTATTCTAAGAGCTCTTTAAAAAAGTTTTTTGTGTTTAGATCATATTTGACCTAACAGAAGAGTTATAAAAACAGCACAGAGGTCCCAAATATCCTTCATGCAGGTTTCCTTAATGTTATCACCTTGTGTTACTATAGCCCTCTTACCAAAACTAAGAAGCTAGGTGCTATGGTGCATGACTGTAATCCCAGTCATTCAGGAGGCTAAGGCAAGAGGATCCCAAGTACAAGGCCAGAAGCAGACTGTACAGCTTAGCAAGACTTTATCTCAAAATAAACAAATAAGGGGCTGTAGCTCAGGGGTGGAGTGGTTGCCAAGCATGCAGGAGGCTCTGAGTTCTCCAGTATTCGAAAAACAAACAAAACCCCCAAAACAAAACAATAACAACAAACCCTAAGAAGTTAACCCTTATGCAATACTATTAACCAAAGTACAGAATACATTCAAATTTCTGAAATTTCTTTTTGCTAACATGCACAGATGTGTATATACATGATTATGCGTGTGTATGTGTGTATGTCTGTGTTTCAGGATTCAACCTGCAAACCTGCACCGCACTTAGTTGTCACGTCTACATAGTCCTTCAACTTCTGGCATTTCTTCAGTACTCCCTTGTCTTTTATGACCTTGACACTTTGGAATAGTAATGGCCTATTATTTCACAGGGCATTCTGTCCTTTGAAGCTGTCTAATGTTCTCTCATAATTTGATTGACTTTAGGTATTACTGAGAAGGAAACCAGAGAAGTGATATGCCCTTTTCAGAATATCCTATTGTACTGGAGGAGGGTATATATAAATAGGTATGATTGGTAACATTAAACTGGATCACTTGGTCCAATCAAGTCAGCTAGGATTGTGGAGGGGGATATTTTGACAATATGTAAGTATTCTATATCTGCTTAAACTTTTACTCACCAATTTTAACATCCATCCAGGATGGATCTTGGCTAAAGCAATTATTACTTTGTTGTTTTAAGAGTGATTTTCTATTTCCCTAGCTCTTCCTGTATTTATTCTTTGGAATTCTTTTGTAAGTACCAGTTATTGCTTCAACCCCATTTGTAGATTTATTCACTTATTATAGATTTGTGTCAATACATACTGCATATCATTTTACTTTCTGAATAGTTTCTAAGATTTATTTTATGATATTTGTATTGTTGTTTAAGTTATTACAACTTTGGCCATCAAGAACTCTTTCAAGTTGGCTCTTATGCTTTTCTCACATGCTCCAATTTTTTAAACACATTTTTATTTTCTAGCCACACAAGATGCTCCAGGCCTACCTTTTATTTTCCTTCCCTGGCTCTGGAATCATATAATAGCTTCTAAAAATCACAATATTTTATAAAGTGCTGCATATTTTTCTCCTAGCAATTTAAACCAATAATATCTTTCTTTAAAATATCTAGTTATTCTGGAATTTTAGTCTCTTCACTAATAATTTTGAATTGTAAGGTGTTGGTTCAATTTGATAAATGCAAGGAAACAAATCCCTGACCATTATTTTAGTTAATTAGAATTAGTTCTTGCTGAGTTTTTAAAATAAAATGAATCAGATACAAATGTTTGAAACTATGATTATATGAATATTCAGTGGTTAAGTTACTCTGAGTCACTAAGGGGAAAAAGCTTTTTGTTAAAGCTAACTGACCTGTTTAGACGCACAACCATTGCAAGTGTGCTGTCAAAATTAGTCCCTTTGCAGCTGTCATAACCTATTGCTCAAAAATTACACATCTTGCTTCCTCCAGGAACCCCTACCAACTTGACATTTCTTAATACAGTCCTGCCTTCCAAGGGAAACAATTTGATTTTTTTCAGTTCCTTATCACTGTTGCTATACTTAGAATCTTATCCCGTTCATCAATCACTATCTTCAGTTTTAAATTTTCTCAAGGATTTTTCTTGAGACTCTTTTAAGGTATGTGTTAAGCTTTTAAAACTCTTATCTACTGCAGCCCAACCTGTGCTAAACTCTTTGTTGGCAACTCCTAGGTTCATACTGGATACTTACATTTCATTTGCTTAATCACATCTGAAGTTCTTCCTAATCATATGGAAATAGTAATATGTCATTAGATAAGTTAAGTATTCAATTGCAGTACTGAACTCTTAGAATTTTGAGGAGGAAGAAGTTTCCCAGGGGCTCTTTCCTGGAAATATTATAAAAACTGATCGAGAACATAATTCTATTAAAAAATGCCATTGTTAAAAATGTTTTTGATAAAAGGGTTAAAATCATAATACATTCTCATTTTAAAAAACAATAGCATATTTTTGTTTAAAACTGCTTGCAAATAAATAGAAAGTCTTGGTACATTAATTTGCAGTTGCTGGTACAATGTTCAGTATGTTTATTTTTACTATCATATTATTGCCTTATGTTTGTTCTGAATTTTATAACTGACATTTAATGGCTTTTGCGTGTATTATTACATCTGATGCTTGAAACTAGTATTTTTAGAAAGCAGAGTGTTCATATCATGCTCACTTTATAAATGAATAGAGTTGATGTTAAAGAAATTCAGTGTGCGATGGCAGGGTCAAGACTTGAGTATGAGATCTTATGAATTAAGGGTCCAGGCTCAGAGTCTGCATGGCAAATGGGGTTCAGAGGTCAGTGAGAGGGAGCTGGAAACCATTGTCATAGTACAGCTGACAACTGCCTTGGCTTCATCAGTTTCTATACTGACCCACCGACACACATTCTTTGACAGCAGTGGTCAGTGGCATTTTATGCTGTTCTTTGCAAAGGTTACACCCTGGATGGCAAAGTCTGAGAGTGGGTGAAGAGGCTTGTGAAAATGTTTTTGCTTTGTTACCGTGATAACAAAGTAGTTGTGTATTACAGCCCTGATGCCAAAAACCAAAAGACCTTCTGAAGTCACCAAACACAATGCATTGCACTGCCTATAGTGCACCTCCTTCCCAGAGCACTTAAAAGTCCATTAGTTATAAAAGGGCAGCAGGATTGGGACTCAGGTAAGGCTCCCTCTGTCTTTAATGGCAGATTATTCCTTTGTACCAGTTTGTAAAGACAGACTACTAGTTTCAAAGAGTAAGGATCATGAGATGAGATAGATCTATGAAAATGCATTATCCATAGTATACATCCTACATGGTGGTCTAAAATCCTAAGCTTTCCGTACCATAGAAATCATGCTATTATTATTACTCAGAGGCAGATTTTTAACTGTGCTTTGTGAACTTGGCTAAAGAAAAGAATTACACATTTATCAACACTAACTGCCCTAACTGAAATTTTGCATTGTCTTCTATTTTTAACATAGGAAATTAAACCACAGTAGTATCAGCAGTACTTGTGACTTTATCAGAAAAATCACAGGTATTTTGATATTACATTTTTATTATTCACATATTCCAAAATATTATTTAGGATCATTACTACTTTCACATTAGACCTACTTGCTAGATATTATTCGTCACTATGTTGATAAGAATGCCCACATACTCTTAATCCTTGCATGTAAAAATATTTTGATAACAGTATTTCCATGAAATTTATTTTCTTGGTAATTTTGTTATATTTATGTATCTTATTTTATACATTTTGTCTGCAGCCATAGCACCCTAGCATCTGATCCCACCCGATCTAGGAAGCTAAGCAGGGTCAGCCTGGCTAGTCCTTGGATGGGAGGCTACCTGAATACCAGGTGCTGAAGGCTAGGGAGAAGGACCTGGCAACTCACTACTGAAACAATCCACCATTGAAAACCCTATGAATAGCAGAGAAACACTGATAATAGTGCCGGGCATGGCACAGTGTTGGAGAGTGTTTCATTCTATACATAGGGTCACTATGAGTTGGATTAGACTGGACTGCACCTAACAATAACAACAATTTTATGCATTTGCAAAGCACCTCACATTGGAAGGCTTCAACAACAGAAATAGGTTTCTTACAGTTCTAGAAGCCTGAAATTCCAGGATCAAGGTATCACCAAGTTTGGTTTGTTCTGAGGCTTCTCTCCTTGATTAATAGGTGGCTGCCTTCCTGTTGTGCCCTCTGTGGCTGCTCCTCCATCCATGGGCACTCAGTACCCTAGTCTCTTCTTATCAGAACATCAATCACATTGAATTAGGCCTCGCCCATCTGACCTCCTGTTGTCTTAAAGACTTCTATATCCTGTTTCTAAATGTAGTCACATGTCAAGGTTCTGGAGATTAGGACTTCAATCTATGTAATTTGGGGAGAAACAATTCAACCTGTAAGAATCACTGTTCAAAGTCTGGGATGCAAGAGAGGCGATGCAACCCAAGGAAGAAAATACCATGTCTGAAACCCGGATGTGACAATGAAGAGACCGCGCTTCTACAGATGACATGGCCATTCCAATTGGAGTGAAAGACTATTGCAAAAATGTCTGCAAAATGTGGGAAACATTACTGATGAAAACCTTCTACATTTGAATACTGTAAGAATTTACTCTTTCTACACAAAGAGCAAAAAAATCTAGACTTACAAATGATGTGTTAGTTTATATTTAAAATTTGAATAGCTTAAAATTAATTTTTGCTTGTTTATGTATTTATTTATTTAGATAGGGTCTCACTGTGTAGCCCGGGACTGGCGTCCACCTCCTGCGTTATCTTCAAGAGTGCCAGGATTACAAGTGCACTCCCATGCCTGGCTAGTTGATTTTCTTTATGTTCACCAAAATGATTTTTTAAATCATCTTTTTAGTTTAAAAGTACAATATCTTAAAATTTATAATGTATGTATTCTTGACACTAACAAGGAGTTATTGAGTTCCTTCCTGTGCCAGCCTCCATTAACTTGTGTGTAGGGGACATTTCACAGTAATGACAATGTGCCTTACATACTGTGGTCAAGCTCCAAGACCCTCTCACTTATTTTCACCTGTTTTTTCCACATCCTCTCTGTGTCTCCCTGTGTGATAAAGAGCAAACACCAAAGATACCAATGTGGCGAGAGGGGCAGGTTTACTCATTGCTCAGAGAAAGGACTTTCTGTTGAGAAATTAACTTAAAAATATTAAAACTCATCAAAATTTTACGTTCAGATAAGCTGAATAGAAACTGAACAATGAAGCCTTTGAAGGAAGCTACAGGGCCTCAGTTGTGGGGAGGGAGACGCTGTTGATCCAATAGCCTTGAAACCACCTCAGCTCACTCCACATACTGCAGAGTCCTATGAAGTGAGGCCTCTGTTTAACCTCAGGGAACGAGGATGTTTCAACAGGCACCACACACACACACACACACACACACACACACACACACACACACCAGCCAGAGCTTTATTTTAATAGTAAAATTAGCAGAAAGACTAATATTAAAGCTTGTTGCTGTTGTTAAGACATCATTGGGTGAATCCATTGGTCCAGTGCACACAGAAATGAAGATGACAGAGAAGCCATTTGTAATACTAGATCTTTGCTCTCCTTTAGATCCACCTACACTGGGACCTAAATTACATTTGCTCAATCACTAGCCTATGCTGGAGACATGTTAGAAACCCCTGCATTGCCCATATACTCAATTGAGACTAAATAGCTAGTCAGTCAATCAAATCAGATTGTCCTCATGCCTATTTAGCTGCAACACATGCCAGCTGTGGACCAGAGGACCCTCTTGTTCATCTCACCCACTCTGGGTCTTTCAGAGGGTGGCACATCCATCCATGCATGGTCACTGTGTCATTATCTATCTACTCTGACCAAGGCTAGCAACACCTCACCTAACCTCCACACGGTGCATTAGCCAGCCAGCCTTTAAGTTATAAACTAAAGGTACTGTTCAATAATTGATTTCTCATGAATTCCACTGAACTGCCAAGTGTGTTTGAAAATGAAAGATCCTATGGATAATAAATATTTCATATTTTATTTGAATGTCACCCAAGTTTTTAAACTTTTTATATCCTAGACAATGCCCCTAAAGGTCTTAGGCGAATGAAGACAATAGTTGGACAACCTCACATATTACCTAAAGCACCACAGATGTTCCCAAGGCCTCCCGTCTATACCATTCCAACAAAAGCAGAAACATGCAGGCTCCACCCTGCTGGCAGTTTATCTTCATAGTTATTAAGATTGTTCCAGGCACGGTTCTATTTCTGAGTTTCAGGTATCATTTATGGGTTTCAGGGCTCAGATATACTTCTAGTCACTAGCACAGCTAGCATGTCTTTTAGAGAACTAATACCAGGGAGCTCTAATTTGATTTTTAATTGAGATTGGAACATTTGAATTCAAGCAATATTTGCCGAGATCCTCTTGTGTGTTGGGCATTTTGCTGAGCCCCATGGAAGCACAGATCCCTCCCTCTTTGTCTCTGTTGAATCCTTGATGTGCAACCCCTCATACTCTCCTCTGTCATTGAGGGCTAAGACAGGAAGCTGGGTCCCTTTTGAAAACTCTATATTCTCAATTGTATGTCAGGTTGATGCATTCTTATGTTGAAACCCAGGTAAATCTCTCCTCCTGGGTTCTCCTCTTTTGCCTTGTCAAAACAGAACGCAAATATTTCCTGTTTTTGCTGGGACTGTCAAAAACCTCAAAGCCAAATACACTGATAAACTTGTTATCAAACATCAGCTTTCACCCTCCATTTGTTTTTCTAGTTCTTTATTCATTTCCTCAGCTGCCTCAAACTGAGCAAGTATTCATTCCTTCCACAAATAGTCATCAAACCCCAAGTAGGTGAGAAGTAATTTATTAGCTTTTGGTGAAGGTGTGGTCTCAAATTTTATGGAATTTATGGGTTTTGGTTTCAAAAACAGGATCAAATATATACAATTTAAAACTAGAATTTAAAATAATGTGCAAATAATGGCAAAATATAATTATACAACTTGCTAATAGGTTCAAAGAGATAAACGGTAACAGGTATAATAATTACTATGATAATTGAATGCCTATGGGCTAAGGATTAGCTCAGCTGGTAGAGGGCTGCACGCTCTGAGGCCCTGAGTTTAATCCCCAGCCATGCAAAGATGGGAGAAGGATCTGACACCCACTCCTGAAATAATCCCAAAATAATCAGCTATTGAAAACCCTATAAATAGTAGAGAAGCACTGACATAGGTGCCAGATATGGCACGGTGTTGGGGAGTGTTTTTTTCTGTTGTACATAGGGTCACTTCACTATGAGTCAGATCCCACTTAATGAACCTAATAACAATTTAATGCCAAAGTAAGAATCACTACTAAAACAAAGAAGAGTGTCTCTGAATATACCTTCCGATCATCTAGCACACTTCACACACTGAAAGGCATCGGTGTCGGTCAGCATTTCCTCTCTTCCAGCCTCTACATCTTTTGCTGAACATCACAGCTAGCAATGAAGTCAGCCGTGTCTAGAATAAAAGACTTTCTTTCAAATGTGTGTTCAATTTATCTGAATCAAATGCCTTTGCCTGCTGGAGTTCTTGATACACTCTGAAATTGTAATTTGTCCTCTGCTGAGCATCTGAGGCAAACAGCAACAAAAATACCAGTCCCAGGGACAACGAATTAGAAGCCTCATTTTCATGACATATGTATTAATTCAAGTAAAAGCCAGTAAGAATGGGGGGAGGGGTCAGAGTGGAAGGAAATGCTCTCTTTTGAGCTACCTGCCTCCCACCACTGTCAAGGGTTTCTTTTCCCACACCCAAGAGCCAGTATTTCTATTGATCTGGTCAGGTGAGTTTACCAACCAGCAGCAAATGTGGCTTTCTGCAAACAGATATTTTCATCAATTTCCTATTTTAAAAGTACAAAATGTGTGCCTATAGGGCATATTCTGGGTATGCATTTAAAGGGAACTTTCATTTGTCCTTACAATGGAAGATAATTTGTTCCTGATGTTGTTGTTGTTGTTGTTGTTGTTGTTGTTGTTGTTGTTAGGTGCCATCCCAAAAATAATTCACCACTGAAAATCCTATGAAGTTTTACCACTTCTGTGAATATACCCAAAGGGAGACAAGTCATCATACCACAGAGACACCAGTATCTTCATATTCAATACAGCACTTTTCACAATAGCAAGGATATGGAACAAATCAAAGTGGCCATCAAAAGAATGCATAAAAAATTATGGTACATATACACAATGGAATACTACTCAGCAATAAAAAATGAAATAATGTGTCATTTGCAGCAAAATGGATGGAACTTGAGAGCAAGATCTCAAGCAAAGGAATACAAGCTCAAAAAGAAATACCATATGTTCTGACTCATATATTGGAACTGAATCTTAAGGGCAAAAAGATCCTATTGTTGTTAGGTACCCTCAAGTTGGTGTCTGACTCACAGTGACTTTATGTACAACAGGTGAAACACCATTGTTAATGCTTCTCTGCTCTTCATAGGGTTTTCAATGGCTGATTATTTTTTGGGAGTGGATTTGCCGGATCCTTCTCCCAAGCCTACGGCACCTGGTGTTCCCAGACGGTCTCCTATCCAAGTATTAACCAAGCTTGACCCTGCTTAGCTTCTGAGATCTGACAGGATCAGATGCTACAATGGTATGGGTTCAGGCTGATATATAAAAAATGCACAATTAAACTTAGCAAAGAAGGGACAATATAAAGAGTAGAAAGAAGGAGAGAGGGAACTAGCAGAGGGAAGTGAAGATTGTGGAAGGTGGGATAGGGAGGAGAATCAATGTAGAGGAATAAAGGGGGAGAGGATAATCTCAATGTAAACAATGCAACTTCATGAGTCCATTGGAGAAATAGGAGAACATAACCCAGATATGCATTTGAGGGAGAAGGACCCAGCATCCCACTCCCAAAAATCAATTTGCCATTGAAAACCCTATGAGTAGAAAGAAGCACTGGAAATGGTGTTTTGCCTATTGTAGGTAGGGCTGCTGTGAGTCGGACACCAACTTGACGGCACCTAACAACAAAAACAACATGCATTTAAGTTTTACTACATATTAGGCATAAAGCTCCATAAACCTTGTGGGTCGATTGAAGTGTTGCCAGATGTGATGCAAAGGATGCATAAGGGAAAGAGCCAATTCTGCATTACTCTGTATCCCACTATCATTTACTAACAAAGGGAGGGGAAAAAAAGAAAAAGAAAACCCTATGAATAGCAGAGAACTTGTTCCTATTACCTGGGAATAAAACCAAATCACCTTTTCATAGGCCATGAGTTAGCTTATATATATAATCCTAAATATTATGATTATATGAAGCTAAAGGTTAATTATTTTAATTATGTTTTGGGATTTGCTTTGCTAATATTTTTCTGTGTAGGAATTATTTTAGAGGTATTTATTGATTTCTCTATTGAGAAAAATTTTCATTTTTATCAAATATGAGCAAATACTAATTGAAAGGAATTACATTTATTTCTTCCTAAATCTGATAACAACTTCAGCAGCAGTGCATGATTCTGCCATTTAAACCACAAAGTTCAGATTTAATGCTATTCACCATTTATCTGCACTTAAAAAAATAATAGTTTGTCTGAATGATATCCTCTACAGTTGGTATTAACTTTCACTATTGCTTTGTTCCTTAAAAGTCTGAAATATCACTCAGTAAAAATACACTCAAAACATGAAAAAAATGACATTTAAGTTGAGACAAGACTGTCTCTTATGCTGTTGGAGAATCTCCTGATAAATCTTGCCTTTCAGGCTAACTCAGGTTGCTCCCACAGTTCATTTCCTTTCTGCCTTTGCTTTCTTCTCTTTGCTTGTCCTTCTCCATCCTTTGTTCATTCTCTCTCCCTCCCTTTCTTCTCCTTTTTTCTTTTTTCCACTTTTCAAGCACTTCATCCAAATATTTTGGGTTTGTGCTCAATTAGAGAAATGGGTCATCAGGCTTACACCATGTGAGCGTGTGAGGTGCCTGTTAAACTGCAAGTGTGTGTCTTCTCTGACCCAGTGAATCAGACTCTTGGTGACAAGATCCTGGTGAGTCCACATTTTTACCAATGACTGTATGTCAAGTGAGACTTGAGAGCCGTTAGTCTAGACTTCCTTTATAGAGAACTTCTAAGCAGTCATATTCTACCTGATTTTTGGTTGAATACCTCCTTTCCCCTTAATTTGTGGTTGTTGAATTAGAACTGTTTAAGTTTCACCAAAAGATGAAGAAACCATGACTAAAGGTAATGGAGATGTCCCCGTGCATCTTCATTCACTACTAAATGAACAATGGTCAGCATAACTTACTTTGTGATTTATTGTATTCTAATTTTTATAATTTTGTGGAGAAGGACCTGGCAATCCACTCCCCAAAAAACAATCAGCCATTGAAAACCCTGTGAATAGCATAGAAGCACTAACAATACTGTTTCGCCTATTGTATGTAGGGCTGCTGTGAGTTGGACACGGACTCGATGGCACCTAACAACAATTTTTGTAAACAACAATTCACATACGCCCCATATGATGTCATATATACACACTCTGGTAGCTCTTTGTGTAGACCATATTTTCCAGTCCTTGAATTATATTGATATAATTATTAATTGAATATAGATAAAAAAGATTACTGTGTTCCATATATTCCCTTAAACTCTTGGTTATCTGATTTCCATGGGTTATCACATTTTCCTTATTTAGTGCCCATATTCACCCACTTAACTTGCATCACCCTCCACTTGGTAACTGCACCATGTTGTTGTTAGGTGCCATCAACTTGGGTCTGATTCATAATGACCCTATGTACAACAGAACTAAAACACTCCCCAATTCCATGCCAAACACATGATCTTTTTTATGTTTAAGCCTATTGTTGTAGTCACTGTGTCAATCCATCTAGACCATAAGATTCTGTAAGTGCTGAAGAGTTCAAGACTCTCCAACCATTGCACTTCTACTAACCATTTACCAATCTTTGATGTGACTAGAAATCCATAGAAGTGATTTTGATAGCATTTACCAATGTCACTAGAAAATATTAGAAATTTACAGGTTTGCGGTCTTAGGAAGTTAATTTGAAACTTCTCAACTTATCACTGGGGCTGGGATTTAGCTCAGTGGGTAGAGCGCTGTGCTGCAGTCTCTGAGGCCCCGAGTTCAATTCCCAGCACCCCAAAAATGGGAGAAGGGCCTGGCAATCCACTCCCAAGGGAATCCCAAAGCACTCAGCCATTGAAAACCCTGTGAGGGTCGCTATGAGTCGGATACCGACTCGAGGGCACCTAACAACAACAACTTATCTCTACTCTTTTGTTTAATGTTCACTGATCATCAGAAGTTCACTGATTATCAGAAATATTTTAATTTAATAACAAACTATAAGATTAGAGGATATAGCTGGATTTTTAAAAATTTCTTTTAAACCTAGTTTAGTTTATTTAACTTAGGGGAAATATGCTCTGATTATTTGGACCTGAAAAAGCATTCTTCATAAGATAAATATCCAGAAGGCTTAACTTATCTAGTAAAGGTAGACAAAAGTCAGAATGATTTTATAAGTGATACAAATTGGCAGTGCCAGTAAACTTTTGCAAAGAATTCTAAATTACCAAACCACAGAAAAATTCACAGGTCTCTTCATCTAATGTATCCTGGTTACTAGTTGTCAGAAATGGAGCTGGAGGTCAAGATCGTCTTTACTGTCTGATTCAGGACAGGGAAGACATTTGTTGCTAGGTGGAAACTAAATTTAGGCGAGACAATGAATTGATTATTAGGCTAAAATCTGATATAATCTCTGCAAGTTTTGGTCAGGAGGAGATTGCATTTTAAATTTTGTTTGACAGTTTTTATAGAAATCAGTTTGGGGCTGGGGGTGTAGCTCACTGGTAGAGCCCGTCTAGAGAACACAAGGCTTGGAGTTTGATCTCCAGTACTGAAGGAAAAAAGAAAGAGGAAGAGAAAGAGAAAGAGAAAAAGAGAGAGAAATAGAGAGAGAGAGAGAGAGAAAGAGAGAGATTGGGAAAGGAAGGAAAGAAAAGGAAGGAAGGAAAGAAGGAAGGAAGAAAAATTGGCTTTAAGAATGCTTAATTGATCAGAAAAATGATAATGTATTTTTCAGAACTTCCTAGTAATACAACAGAATGTGCTGTTAGAAGATACGGATATGTAGTTTATGGTTGTTTTTAAGCCACAAACATTTCAAACTTACAAATTAAGACTGGAAAATCTGAATGGTATTGCATAATATTCTAATTTTTAATGTTTTTTACTCTTCCAATGAACACACGAGAAATATCACACATATTTATGGAATAATTTAAACATTGTTATGTCTGGTTACAGGAGAATGACCATCTCCAAAAGCTTGCTATATAACTAACATTGCCAACATATAAATCCCCACTGCCAATCCAATGGATATATTCTTTTTTTTAAAAATTATTTATTCATTCATTAAAATTTTACTGATAATTTTTAATATACAACAATGGGTCTCATAATATTTCCACATACGTATTTCATTATACATTGCTCACATTCACTCCTCTTGCCCTCTCATGACTCCTTCCCCCAACCCCTCTCTCCCCACCAATGGTTCTCCTTCTCCTTACCTTTTTTGTGAGTATATGTATCTATATAGGTATACCCTGATTTTGCCATAAGGGCAACATACGTGATAGTTCCCTCTTTTCTCCCATTACCTTTTCTTATTGCCTCTCCCTATTTTCTCTAGTCTGTTATTTTTCCCTACTTCGGCCCCTTCTACTTTCATGACTACTGGATGTATTCTTAAAGCAGAAAACAGAACTTTATTGAAAAGTAGTCTCTTCCGTAGCTATGTGTTACAGACACAACATCTTCCATGAAATTCTCTCTTGTCTAAAACCAACAAATCAATTGGCTACTGCTGAGGTTTCAAATTTGATATTGGTTAAAACTTAGTTGAGAATATAAAATCAACTCTGTGTAAGTCAGTGGTCAAAAATTCAATTTCTAAAATAGTTTTACTCATTATAGATTACAGTAGACAAATGGACAGTTTTTCAACAAAATGTCCTTACTCTTTCTCTCCTTAATGCATTGATTTACATAGAAGCACACACTAGCTCTTGCTAGGTAAGCAATGCAGGAAAAGAATCACTTGCTGTCTAATCACTGTCATTATTGTTTTCAAATGCCTGCCCCCGCCCCACAATCAGAAATTCTCAAAATAATGAGCTTCCCTTATTACCTGCTTGTAGAACATTCTACAAAGATAATACTTTCAACTAGATCCTCCCAAACTGCAAAAGTAATCTCGTGAAAGCCCAGATATCAGGCCCAAGGGAAAAGAGCAGATGTGGTCAGATGTGCTCTGTTTCTTTTGAGCAGGCTCCCTCAGCTGTGCAGACCTATTACAGCTGGATTAGAATCAGTTAAAGACAGAGCCTGCTGCCTCAGACTCTTCAGGCTCCAGGCCCAATTGGCTAACAGAAGACAGCTCTTGCACATTTTTTAAACAAAAAATGTGAAGGATCTTTTGTTTCTCAGTTACGTGGCATATTTTCACCCCATACAGCTGTTTCCTTTCCAGTGTGAATTTTATAACCATCAAAAACTTGTTTCATCCATGCACAGTGGTTCACACCTGTAATCCTAGACTCCTGAGGCAGAGGCAGGAGGATGACAAGCTTTAGGCCAGGGGAAGCCTGCAAAATTTAGCAAGACCCTCTATTAAGATAGAACCAAAAGATGGGAAGAAGGTGCAGGCTGGTGATAGAGTGCTTGGAAAGTATGTGCAAGGCCTTGCAAGTGCTGCAAAATAAACCAGAAACCTTCTTTCACATCATTCATTTTGAAGAAGCATAAAAAATGACTAATAAGCACATTTAAAATCACCCTTCCAAAGAGTGTCTTTACTTTAAATATCCAAGATCTATTCTTAAGGTTCACGTGAAAGTGTCTGGAGTTAAGCTATTTGCATGTAAACTCCAACTTTTACACTTTCCAGTGGGGTTGCCCTGATCAAGGTTCTACATCTTTCTGTGCTACACATTTTTATTTATAATATTGTGAAGATAGTACCTATGTCATTGTTAGCAGAATAAATAATGCATGTGAAGCACTTAAAATAGTTCCTGGTATGTACTTGTGTCCAATAAATTTTGGCTATTACTACAGACATCTAAGACTAAAGCAAAACTTCTAGTCATGAAGCATTTTGGAGAAGAGGCAGTGTCTCTCCTAAATATACCAACATGGTAGTTCCTACAGGATTACACATTATACCTTGATGTTAAAGTCTCAGAAGATTAAAAGGCTGAGGTTGAGGTAAAAATTGAGGGCTTTTTAAAAAATAGACTGACAATAACATGAGGAATGAAAATGCAAGATTGATATAAGTGAGGTCATATTTACTTCACACTAAATCTCTAAAATAAAGCTGAAGATGTCACTTAATATGGAGTGACATTTGCTTGCAGCAAATAACATACCGACTTCACAATATTACCCTAAAATTAGTATCAGCTCACTCTTTTCCCGGGTTGGGGTTCACCTCAGTTTGGGAGAGTGCTTGCTCTGCATCCTCTAAGACCCTGGGTTTGATCCCCATCACCACAAAAATGGAAGAAGGACTTGGTAGCCCACTCCTGAAACAGCCATGGAAACCCCTATGAATAGCAGAAAAGCACTTGACATAATGCTGGGCACGGCACAGAGTCAGAGAGTATTTCATTTTGTTTTACATAGGGTCTCTATGAGTGAGACTTGACTCGATGGCACCTAAGAGCAGCAACATCCAATTAAGAGTACAACCAGAAATAATTTAAATATTTTACTACATATCATCCAGATATACTTTGTTATATTCCCAGCAGAAGCTGTTGGAAAGAATCACATATTCAGTTAGAAACATGTTTTATCCCCTCTCCACAACCCAATTTCCCAGAATTCCTCTACAAATATTCCTTCTTACCAGTAGCACTATTTACCTTCACTTTCTCTTCCTGGGTAAGGATATGCATGTGCCAGTGTGAGGTGACTCTTGCCTTCAGGGCTGACTAGAAATATTTAGCTACATCCTGCACCTAGGTTTCAGTTGTATACATAAACAGAACCTAAGTCTACCTAGATTTTTCATGGCATGGCTACAAAAATAATATGAAAATAATTAGATATTTATGGCAAACTGAAAACCCGAATGTTTGGGGGAATAGAAATGTGCAAATATCACTCACTAAAACATTTTTCATTATTTTTTTAACATGTCAAGTATTCTGAAAATGTAAAAGTTAAATGATTCCAATTATGATTTCCTTCTTCCTCATATAATGGTTTTGATAAAAATTGCTTTATGATAAATAAAGATTTTGCTTAAGGGAAAGAAATTTGTCATCCATGATGTAAATAGATTAAAGACAATGGAAGATCAGATTCTAATTAAAAAAGTGACAGTAACTGATACTCGACTAAGCAAATTGCCAATATATACATCTATTAGCTGTCACATCCATGATCCAGGACAAATTTATAATATGTTACTTATATTTCATTTCTAAAATGGAAATAAGAGGTTATTTTTCTTGTCATATTATGCTTGCATAACTAAGAGTTTCATTGTCATATTTCATGAGTATATCACTAAATTCTTGCAGTTACACATGCCAGTCAAGAGTCTATTATTGAGTTGACAACTTTATTTATGAAAAAACAAATGGACTTAAAATTGTCTATTTGATCATAAATATCCCATATAAAGCTGATTATGATGCTTCCAATTTTCCTCTCACCATCATCTTCTAAATATAGGAGGCTGCTCTGTCAGGTTCTGCTTTGAATCTCCAAAGGAGTTAACTATGTCTGTTACAATAGACTGATCTCTTTCTCTTGTTTACTAGAAACTGAAGACTCACTGACAGCTGACCTATGTCTCTTCTGACTAAAGACTTCCAGACCACACAGTACAAACTTCTGAACTATGGCCCCCATCATTCTGTAGAATGTTAGTCCTACCAGTAGGGTAATTGATTTTCATTAGCTAAGTCAGGACAGAGAAGAAACTCAAGCACTTCTCATTTTCTTTTGTTTTCAGCTTTAGAGGAAACTCTGAAGGGAAATGGAAACTCATAGAAAGCCATAACTGTCAAATTAGCTCAGGTGCATATATTCCTTTTTCTTTATTCTGGTGGTGACTGAGGTTTACTTTCTATCAGAGATACTCAGAGTGACTTCATTGACACAAATTCTGCATTTACATTGAAATTAGTTGACAAAGTAAATGCCATTGTATACTCTTGTACTCAGAAAGATTTTACTGTAGATAGGACTTATCAAAAAAGAAGCATTGCTCTGCTTATTTCAAGTCTGAAGCCTAAAACTGTAAGATGTCTGCCGCTGCTTTCCTGATAGAAAGGATGGTAATGAGGAAGCTTTAGGAAATATATGATCCATTTTGGAGAAATCTGGATTATACATAAGCCACAAAGAAAAGTAGGTATATGCTCTGGAGAAAAATATAAAAAGCAAAAGGAGAATCTTTTGGTTTTGACATTTAGCAAAAACCATCTGAAGTCAATTTTTAATAGGTTGTTAATTTAAAAAATGGAATGTTTATACAAATAATTTAAAAACTATAGATAGAAAAATAATAGAACAGAGAAAGTTTTAGCCATCCCTCACATTGCTATATCTGAGTGATTTTTTCAATTTAATTACTGAAGCCAGGCACTTGTAATCCCAGCAACTCACGAGGCTGAGGCAGGAGGATGACAAATTCCAGGCTAGAGGTAGTCTGTAAAACTCAGTGAGACCTGTTTCAAAATAAGAAAAAAGGAAAGTGGGTGCAATTCAGTGGTAGAGCACTTGCCTAGCATGACTGAGGCCCTTGGTTCAATGCCCCAGTACTGCAAAAACAAAACAAAACAAAACAAAAACAAGCAAAATCCCAATAATTATTGAAAGGTGTTATAATGGTTCACACAAACTATTTAACCAAACAGCAGATTTAACACATTGTTTACCTACTATATGACATATTGTATATCAAGGAGTTTGCTTACACTCATTAATTCATTCCAGAAATCCAGAGTTTCTACTGAGGATATAAGGGCTAACCTGGGCTGGATCTAAGAATTAGAGAAGTGAATGAGTCACAAAAATCGACACACGCACAGAGTGGATCAAACACTGGAAGCTGAGAATGTAAGGATTAATTACAAAATCATGCCATCTAAGTTATCCATGATCTCAATGCTTTTTAGTATTTAAAGTTCTTTATGTAATCAGAATAGTAGTGAAAATTTTACATAAACAATTAAAATAAAACACTGTGTAAGTAATTATTAGTTATTCATTTGTTGTGTCTTTTTCTGGATATTTTCCATGCAGTGATTAATACAAACATACGCATACTTACTATTTTTACATACTTGGAATCTACAATAAAATAGTTATGTGTATTATGCTTTTATTTTACTTGTAAGCATATTGGACTTCTGTTTCCTTACCAATACCTACAGATATCACCAATTATTTGTCTGAACAGCATTCTGTTGCCTGAACATAGTATAGTCTCGAAATTATTGTAAGTCATTCCCATTCTTAAATATTTTCAACCACACAGAGAAATATAAACTTAGAAGTTCAGAGACATAAATATAAATATCCAATTTCAACATCTTTAAACATTTCTATTTTTAATTGTTGTATTGCTAATCATTTTCATTTTAAGAATTGTTTTAAAAGTATTATTATTGGAATTTGATGTATGTGTGCACATATATTCCAGTTTTTGGAATTGCCAGCTCCTTATTTTGGTTAACTTAGGAGTCTGAATAGTGAAGAATTTTGGAGACTAATCCCTCTCACTCCCCTCCTCTCCATCTCCATTCTGTTATTTCTTTTGCTTTACTAGTGGTTGACATAAGGACTTTAAGTTTTATACTTTGATCTACTTTTGTTGGTTTCACTGACATAACACACTGACTTGGTAGTATGAAAGATAAAAGAAAATTAAAGACTCACCTTCCTTTCAAATTCTCATCCCTTTTCCACCACCCAATTTTTGTTAGCTTTATACTTCTATTTATGTTGCCAAATTTAAAACATATATTTAGATTTTGACATAAATGAACTATTCTCTGAGTTTACAATTAGCTAATTCTAAAAGTTTAAAATGGATAAACAGAATATTAATCATGGATTATGATTAGGAAGAAAACATAAAGCTAAATTATACAAGCTTTGCTCACTCACAGATGGTGTCTAATATTCCTGAGCTATTGATCTATATTTATGTTGATCAGAATAGACAACTGGCATAGATTTCCAATGGTGGTCCCATAACCCTTAAATGCTTCCTCTGACTGAGGAGTGTGTAAACCTAGGTCATGCTGGAAGGCAACCTCCCCCTAAATGTTGTTATAAAGAGGAGGCAGGCAGGCTATTAGAGGCTGACATTATGCTCTAAGACAGGGTTGTAATTAATTAAAATTATTTGTATTTCATATCTCTAGAGAGCAATTTTCTATTATAGAATTGAAGGTTGAACCCAAATGGCCCTGCCTTTTGGATTCTTTATCCAATCAACAGTATCACATTCACAATAGCAGCTTCTCTGCATTTTTTAAAAATATATTTTATCTAATCATCTGATAGCATTTTTACCTACTATAATATGTATATCAATGTATTGATTTATTAACTTTGAAAGTATTTTTGATTCTATAGAGTGAAATATGTATTTTTTAACAAAATTATAATTGGTGATGAAAGGAAATTTGGGCAAACATAAAATAATTGATAGCCCATAGACTACAATTAGAAATACTAATATAATTAGAAATTTTAAAATAGCCCAGAATTCTCAGAAAGTTAAAAACTCAAAAACAGACTTTGAAATAATGTATGAGTCAAAGGTGATACCATGAAGGAAATTAAATGCAATCTATAAAATACCTAGGATACAGCTAAAACAGCATTTTGGGGAAGATATATAATTCTAAGGGCTGGGATTAGCTCAGTTGGTAGAGCGCTGCTCTGCAGTCTCTGAGGCTGGGGTTCAATTCCCAGCACTGCAAAAATGGGAGAAGGGCATGGCAATCCACTCCTGAGGCAATCCCAAAACAACCAGCCATTGAAAACCCTATGAAGGTCACTATGAGTTGGACATGACCCAATGGCATCTAACAACAACATGTAATGCTAAATACTAAAAAGAGACAAACTAAAGATAATACATTAAGGTCTTTAATACAAATTATAAAATGTAACAAAGTAAATCTCAGATAATAAAAAAGAAATGATGAATGCTAAAACAAGAAAAATAAGATAGGATTAATAATAATAAACCTTATTTGGGGAAAATTTTATAAAATATAGTTCTGACAGCATTGATCAAGAAAATAAGGAATAAAATATAAATTCAAAAAAGGAATAAAAGGATTAGAAACTATACAGAACTGATATAAAGGAGATTTAACAATGTCAGGAGACTCCTATGAATGATTTTATGCTCACATTTTAAAACTTGGATGAAATAGACCATGCCTAGTTGTTTACTTTATACAACATCTCAAAAAAGAATTTTAAATTTGTAAAACAAGAATCTACATGAGAACATCATCAGGTTAAACTCTGATTATACAGGTGAGAGAACTGAGGCCTAAAGTGAAAAATTCAATTTTCCAGGGTGAGGAAAAGCTGTCTGAGTTAACTGGTTTTATTTACTATGTCAATGAGTTCAAAGAATATTATCAAAATGTACCTTCAGTGAAAGAAGGGCCTTTAAATAAATGTTTTTTCTCCCTAGACTCCTATGGGCAGTGGGCAATGGAGGATTCTCTGAAGACATGGATGTTGCCTGGAATAATCAAACTAATAGATACAGGAAGAAGATTTGGAAAGTCACAGTTAAAAATGCCTAGGAGGTAGGAAACAAAATGACAGAGGCACAAATGCAAACTTATTAGAATGCAGACAGGAAGATAATACTATTTTTAATTTTAGATTTTACTAAATTATAACCACTGATATATAGATTTCATAGTGTTAGTTTTTAGGAAGATGCTTAAAATAGTTATTATTTTACTGTTAAACATTCCAAATCTCTTGAATTGGTAAAACTTCCTTTCTTTTCTGTCTTTCTGTTTTCTTTTTGTTTTTCTCTACCTGAAGCATTTCAGTCTTTATTGCTATGCAAAGTGATGGAGGAAAAGTTAAATTAAACCATATTTTAAAGAAGCATTCAGTATACATATTTTAACAAGGAGAGAAACGTTATTAATTTATATAATGACTCTCAGCTCCAAAACCTCAGAAAGTTTTATTTTAGACAAAAGCTGTACAGACTTTTCAAACTAAGAAATGATCCATGATTTCAATTAACCACTGACATTACTAGTGTGCTTTCTGTGGTTGTGAAGACATGAATAAATGATTTGAAGATCATTTTCAGACCTAGGAAAAGTATTTTGCAGGGAAGCAGGGGTAATGAAAAATCCACAGCTACCTGTATGAACAATCCATGCAATTTAGGCTTAATGATGAATAAGGAGTCTCATATAAAAATTTCATTTGCACTCAGTACTTAAAGGTTTAAAACTGACATTCCAAATGAAATGAAACCAAAAAATATGTGTGCTAGGAACTATCATGGGAACCATCTACGGTGGCTGCTTTTGATATTAAAGTTGTATGTTTACGATTGGATACCCAATGATGGAAATCATGGCCCATTTTAATCAACAACTGGGATGAGTAAGAGTTCAGAAATTGGGAACCTATTCAAATGGCAGTGCTCCCCAAAATAAATCAAATCTTAGCATTTCTCCCAGCCCTGCGTAGGCTTGATTACTAGATTATAATTTTAAAACAGAAGGTAACTGTTGTTACAGACCTTGAGAAAGGTACCTGAAATTAAACATCACAGTACAGGAAATGACAAATCATTCTACCCTTCTGTTTTGTCTGGTGTGTGGATGGAGGAAAAATATATGACTCAGTCCAAGGCAGAGAAATCTGACAGAGCTCATTTTTCTTCACTCATGCATTTTTTAAAATCCAGAAAAATACTGTCCTCTGAGAATTCAAAGTGGAAAAGAAGAGACTGGAAATCTGTTTCTAGGCTCACTGTGCAGACGAAGATGATAACAAGTAGGTAAAGGCAAAGTGAGTGTATTTGAAACAGCAAAGTTAAAAAAAATTAAAAAGAAATGGTTTTGCATAGGACAATAATGAGACAACCATTTTTTCCATATTCCTTCTAGTATTGGTCATGGTATATTTAGTACTTAAAAAAAAAGTGTGTGGAATAGGGAATAAAGGTATTCTGGAGGTCTCAGAAAATGAAATAAGAACACAGTAGCTTCCTAAAGACAATGATTATAGTCCAATAAAGGGAATCTATTTCAGTGGCCACAGTTTTAAGCAGAATTCTACCCCTTTTCTCTCTTAACAAAGTGGCATCAGAATTTTCTCTGTGTGCATGTTTCTTTGTACTTGCAGATCAATTTTCAAAGCTTGTTTAATATTGCTGTTACTAATCTGAAAATGTTTATTTTGTGTCTACCATGGAGGATGTAGATGTGGGAGAGGCAGAAAGGCAGTCAGATCTGTCAAGAAAATTGGAAGTTAGCTTGGGTTTTGAAAAAAACATTAAAATTTTAAAGGTAGGCATGAGAGAGTGTTTTAGATTAAGAAGGCTATGTACGAGGCATGAGGCTGGGGATGTTGAGCACACAGTGGAAACATCAAGTAATCTAGACTTTTAGGACTTGGTAACTAATACTGTGAGATTTCCAACACATCAGACATCAGCAATGGGTATGTACAAATTGGACCAACAGTAACCAACAGTGCCCAAGAAACAGAGATCTTAGATTTTGTTAGCCTGGCTTCATGACAAGCTACCTCAGGGTGCCCCCTCCTCAAAGCTTTTCTAACTAATTTATTCAAATTTCAAGGTGGAATTTCTCTTATTTATAAGAGTAAGCCCTGAACAAGAACATGAGCAACAGGAGAAACCTTCTTTCTTCATTTCTTTCTATGACTTGTGGTAGTGTCTTATGCTATGAAAACACCACGCTTGCCTTTCTGGTCTCTAAGATCCTGTGTTTCAGGAGCCTGGGCACTGCTAGGTTCTCTAGCAAAGACTGATGAGTCCATTCCCTTCAATTTGTCTCTCCCTAGGAATCTGGGCCCTGTCATCTTTTGTACCTGTCATCTTCCCATTTAAAGATGACATTTTGGGCCTTGTCTTATTCATTCCACACTGATGTTATCCCCTACTCCCTACATCAGTCTGTATAAAATAACTCTTGTTTTCTTTAAACTCTCTGTCCAGTAGTCATAATGTATGTAAATATATGCAAATAGATCCAGGAACAGTCATCAACCTCTCAGTTTTTCCTAGGTCCATTTTGAATACCAACTTGGAATAAGCTGTTGCACCTCCAAAATATATTATAACTGTTGCTTTTGTAGGACAATATCTACTATTAGGGAGGAAGTTAATGATGAAAGAAATATATGTGCTACTTTCCTTTTTTAAAAACTTTGACAAATAGTAACTATAAAGCATGCTATCTATAGACAGATTTTTACCTGAGAGAGATCTGCCTTATATTGCCAGTTTGATTATCTTTTTAAAAGTCTGATTTATCGAAAGGTTTTAACCTTTTTTTAAGTTCTGTTATGCTCAGTTGAAAAACAGAAGTAATACCATCTATAGCACAGGTTGTTATAAAGATTAAATGAGAAAACCTGACTAAAGTGCACGTCATGAGAGTTAATGTATAGTAATATTATTATTACTACTACTACTGAAAAGGTCTGAGCATTTTGCAGTAGCATTCCTTAGGGGTAGAGACTTTTCTGCAAATTTAGGAAGTGGCTTTTGTATTCTATCCACTCTAAAAGAAGAAGCTGAATCCTTGACCAAGTACCCCAAGAGGAATGCTGTATGATCCTGGTACACATCCCAGTAATTTATAGTGCATTTGCCACAGGATTCTGAAAAAGTTTCTTTGCTTCTTCTTCTTCGGAGAAAATAAGATCTGGTAAAGAAGACTCAGGGAAAGGGAGGATTCTGAAGAGTACCATTCTTGTATCACTAAGTAACTAGCAAGTGGAAAACCAGAAATTAAGTGGTTGTTAAGAGAATCATTGTGAAGTGGTTGTGGATGACTCTTAATCTGCAACATGGCCACCGTAATAATTTAAATTATAAAAGATTTATCATATTTATTAGAGTTGAAACGCTGTGTGGCCTTATGTTTACCAGGGGTGATTGGCAATAACCAGGATTATTTAGAATCTCATGGGAAAATTAAAGAACTGCTTGACATTCAAACCATGTAGGTTGAATGAGAAAATTTTAAAGAAGTGGTGCACGCCTGTAATCCCAGCAGCTTGGGAGGCAGAGGCATGAGGATCACAAATTCGAGACCAGAGGCAGTCAGTGTAACTTAGCGAGACCCTGTCTCAAAAAGTTAAAAAGTGGGCTGAGGGTGCAGCTTCAGTGGTCCATCACTTGCAGAGCATGCAGGTATAAGGCCCTGGGTTCAACTCCCAATACCAAAAAAAAAAAAAAAAAAAAAAATTAAAGACGTGTACTTATGGACGATTCACTTTGAACAGCTGAGGTTATTCTTTACTTTGTTCTTGGTTTGTGATACTTAGGAAGGATTTAAAAATGGGGGACATCGCATAATGTGACAAGAATACATTATGTTGCCGTAGAGACAATTAATGTTTCAAATTTGTAGGGCTCAGTGCAATAAAACTTTTTGCCAAGTACATGTTCTCAAAAATCCATCATTTTGTTAATAGCTGGCTTCTCGTTAATTTACCACTTATAAAAGAATATTTAGTGTTTAGTTATGTCTAAAAATTTTAATGACAGCATATAAACATGCAGAGGGAACAACACAAGCACAGAAACTGTTTTCAAATTTATTGTATTACAGTTATTCTTCAAAAGATTCAGTTTTAGTTAGTAACATAGTCAAATACAGGTAAGACTAAACTTGAAAATGTAAGTTCTTAATATCACCACTCTTATGAACACCAAATGTACTTAAAAGAGTTTACCTACATTTTTAGTAAGTATTTGGATTCTGTTAAAGAATCCAAAGTGACTATGTGACATTTCCTTTTATTCCTTTCTTCCAATAATAAAAAATGTGGCATAGTGCAAGAATTTATAAAAGACTATGAGTAATACACTTTGACCTGTCAAAAATATTTTTTACAATTTTGAACAAAGCATTTATAATCTTTTGTTCTTATTTCTTATTTAAAAAAATAAAAGAAGGCTAGTGGAGCCTTGAGCTTTCTGTTTAACACCTATACCCTAGTTATAGCTAGAGATGGAGCTGAATCTTGCTAAACCTCATCCTACAAACAGGAATGTATTCCTCCTTATATTTCTGTTCCAATGTTTTATGTCCGTTGAACTTCAGTTCAGGCATCAATTATTCCATAATATTATCTATTTCTTGAACGTCCATATTATTTTGCTGTTGTTGTTGTTGTTGTTGTTGTTGTTGTTGTTGTTGTTGTTGTGTGCCATTGAGTAGGATCTGACTCATAGCGACCCTGGGTACAACAGAATGAAACACTCTCTGACACTGTGCCATGCCTCGCCACTCTGCCAGGGCTTCTCTGCTATTCACAGTTTTAAATGGCTGGCTGTTTGGGGATTGTTTCACGAGTGGGCTGGCAGGTCCTTTTTCCATTTTGGACCTGCTGAAGATCCAACGCAGGGCTTCAGTGTGGACAGAGCAAGTGCTCTACCAACTGAGCTACAATTTACCAAACAACTTGCTTCTTTGGTTGCCATTCTGACCATAAGAAGAAGAAACAAAATTTAAATAATTTCATTCAATATCTTGCAGATAAGGGGAGAGTGTAACCATCTCCTTTGGTTATGGATAAATGAATGTCACATGGACAGCTGTAGGAAACTAAGTAAAGATACCTATATAATCTACCCTTCTTTATAATATATATATATTATATATATATATATATATATAATATATATATATATATATCGAAAGAAATGATTTTTCTAGGAAAAGTCTAAAAGAACTAGGGCATATTGTTGGCATTTTTGTACAGTTTTCCTTTTTATATATTGAAATGGAAAGTGGATATAGGATATTTAATTTTGGAGGCAAATATAATGATTGTTCTTGTTAGGTGCCATTGAATATAACGACATCTTTAATTAAAATGAGTTCATAAATAGCCATCATTTTAAAAAGCTATACTGAAGTACTTTAAAATGGAAGATGGATATTTGATATATGGACAATTTTTTTTTAAAAATAAGTCATATTAAAGATGCACTTAAAAAGTGAACATGAAGTTTTACAGCACAAATCAAACAGTATGAACATGCTATTTGAAATATAAAAGTTTAGCTATTTTTTATATTTTTATTTACTTAGAGCATTTTATAATTAACATTTCTAAATACACTAAAGACATTAAATATAACATGGAAAATATTAGGGGGATGTATCAATTGCATAAAATATGATAGATCAATGTAAAAAATGCATCTATTTTTGTCAATAACTTGTGAAATGATTACCCACTAATTTTAAATAAAACTAAAAAAATTCTGGGCAGAATTGCACATATCAATATAATCCCAGCACTTAGGAAGCTGAGGCAGAAGGATCACCAGTTTGAGACCAACATAGGCTATATAGTGAGACGTCATCTCAAAAAGCCACCAACCAAACTAAAGAAATTAGAAAAAGGTATCATAATTATTATTGGTAACCACATGTTCCTACTACTGCTGAACTTACTATTTTGGTATCTAAATCATGATATTTCCAAAGACATAAGCAAAATCTGCAGAAAACATGTAGTTTACATGCAATCATTTTTAATTTATATAAATTTTCATGATTGTATTCGTTTGTTAAAAAACAAATGTGTAATGCAAAGACAAATTTAGCTGGTAAAAATGCACTTAGTAAACACATATAGGAAGTTGTGTACCAGTTTAATTCAATCCATTTATGAAATTTAGCCACCCTGCTGTTTCCAGACATTTTGGGCACTCTGTGGTATATTTGCAATAATTATTTTTATATTTGAACTAGTGCTTTAAAATGAAAAGTACTTTCCCTTAAGTCACTGAATTTGGAAAAGAAAAACAGTTGTGTCTATTATTTAAAAATATAATTAAAATTGCATAAAAATAAGATCATTCTATGATTTCTGATTTTTCAGCTGCAACTGAAGCTTTCTTATAAAAAGTCCATAAATGGGCTGGGGATATAGCTCAGTGGTAGAGTGCTTGCTTAGCATAAGTGAGGCCCGGGGTTTGATCCTCAGCCCCATAAAAATGAATGAATGAATGAATGAACAAATGAATTAATAAAAGGTTTTAAAATTAAGAGGTTTATATATACTTAAACCTAGTTTTTCCCTTTAAGCCCCATAAGCACCACTAATGGGAACATCATGAGGGCATAAGAGAGATAAATATTTTTGTACTCTACAAATAGTTTTCTACCGGCCAGCCTTATAAAAATATCATTTAACTTTTCTATGCTAATATACTTACGCTGACAATCTCCAGCTAAAATCTGAGCCATCCGAATTGACTAATAAGGCAGGTTAAAAGTGACAGGGTTTCATAAAACTAGAATTGAGTTGTAAGTGAAGGAGATATAGGTATAAATGTGTATCAGATTGGGTGCATTTCTCCCTAAATCTGTAATCAATAATTATATTGAAATAGCAATAACAGAGGCAGATTTGAAGACCACAACTAAAACCACTTGAATGTACATAGAAATTTTTTTGCTCTATCAGAGTCAGAATGATGATATAAAAGCCCAACTTTTTTTCAAAATGATATTGTTCTTATTTATCAACATTACTTAGGTTGTTGTTGTTGTTGTTAGGTGCCGTCGAGTCGGTATCCGACTCATAGCGACCCTCTGTACAACAGGGGAAACACTATTGTCAGTGCTTCTCTGCTGCTCATAGGGTTTTCAATGGCAGATTGATTTTTTTGGGAGGGGGTTGCCAGGTCCTTCTCCCACATCTACAGCTTCTGGTGTTCCCAGGCGGTCTCCCATCCAGGTACTAACCAGGCCTGACCCTGCTTAGCTTCCGAGATCTGACGGGATCGGATGCCACAGGGCTACAGCTGCAGGCTCTACTTAGGTAGTCATTGACAATTTGAACAATGCAAAAAGAATTTTATAAGACTAAGTAAGAACATTAAACTATCCTGGAATGTAGAAAATGCAGAGAAATAAAAGGAAACTATCTCTTTTTTTTTACAAGAGGAACATGTCAGTGATTTTTAAGACTTCATGAATATAATTTGCCAAGACAGACACTATAAAACAATTTTATGAGAATAGAGGGACAAAAACTGTACACTTATTAGTAACAAATAGATTAAGTATTTAATGATTAATATGTCACGATCAAATAGAATTTACCTTAATATTATAATATTAATATTATATTATAATATTATATTAATATTATAAGAACAGATATGTTTTAGAAATTTTCTGTAATTCACCATAAGGTGCAGATTTAATCTGAAACTAGTGAAACTTTACAGTTGATATTTTAAAAATTCTATCAGGCTTTTCCACAGCAACTCATATTTTCTATCCTAAACATAAGTATTTACTTTCATTTTTAATTTTCTATTTGTAATTCTTTTCTGTGAGAGGGCCATTCAAGTTATATAAGGTCAAGTTCCACATAAACTGAAAATATTCTGGTTTCTACAAAATAGGTGAAAAGAAAAAAGTGATAAAATTTAAAATATATTTCTAGTAAGATTCAGAATATAAGTTCTTTAATATTTTAACATGGGTGTGTCATGACTAAAACACACGGGTTTGGTTTCATGGAAAAATTCTTCAAACATTCTATGAAAGGTACAATATAAAGATTCTCTTCTCTCATTTAAATCCCAAGCCACTACCCTTACATATATATTTAAACCTGTTCTTAGAAACTTATTGAATATCTACTAGGTATGCCGTACTATGAAGGGGATAGTATTGTTTACAAAACAGACTTGACTCTTGCCCTCATACAGTTAACATGAATATAGAAAAAAGAGGATCACAATTATAATAGCTTCAAATATCTTAGTTGTTTAACTAGGAAAATTTAAGTTATATGAAACATTATTAGAAAGTATAAGATCATTCTTTCATGTAGTTGGTTATGAAATATTTCAGAAAAGTCATCATTGATAAAACATAACTTTAAAAATACTCTCACATGTGCCTGTAACAGAAAGTATAATAATAATTAAAGAAGAAAGGTAACCACATATTGGTATGACCTAGACATACGTGCCCACTGAAATTTACAACAAAGACTTGAAGATAATAGAGCTATTATTCTTGGAGATGAATGACTTAACATTATAAAAATTATCTTAAGTCAATTTATATATTTACTACAGAACTAGAGATAATCCTATTATGATTTCTAGGAGATCAGAGTTTAATAAATGTTCTAAAATTTGTCCAAAATATAAACTTGTGCAAATACCTAGAAAAAAATGAGTGTATGAATAGTAGTGTTGGTTCACTAAATAGTAAATCATATTATAATAACAAATAAAATATCCTGGTATAAGCAACATAGATGAAAAGAAATAGAATAGAAAATAGAGTCTAGAAAAAGACTCAAGTAAACATAAAACTTTAAAATCTTATGGGGGCTTCAGAAAAGCATTTATAATCAGTAAGGAAGCCAGGTGCCTGTAATCCCAGAGACTCAGGAGACAGATGAGGAGGATCATAAATTCGAGTCCAGAGGCAGCCTGTATAATTTAGGGAGACATCGTCTCAAGATAAAAAATGTAATAGGGGCTTGGGTTCATCTCTGTGGTAGAGCACTTGCAAAGTTTGTGCAAGGTCCTGGGTTTAACCCCAGTAGCAAAATAAACAAGCAAACAAACAAACAAATAAACAAACTACATAAATCAAATCAGTCTGGAAAACTTTTTATTCAACAAAGAGTTGAGATAATTGGCCATTCATTTGGGATGTGTCTCTCTTTCTTTATACTATATTACAGATAGAATCAAGAATTGAACACTATCCCTTTTTCTCCCCCCGCAAAAAAAATCCACAAATGAATTTCTAGAAGGAGCTAAGTGCAAACATCTTCCTAAATGTATGGTGGGGAAGATCTAAGTATAAACTAGAACTCACAATACAATGATTCTTAAGAGGGGAGAGAACTTGCATCTCAGAGAACTATCAGTATCAGGTTGGCTGGTTATAGTAAGTTATACACACACATGCATGTGTACTATGAAGTTTCACATACAATTTTATAACAGCTTGGAATGTATTAACATGAGGATTGCTGCTTAGGAGAAGAGTCACCAAACTATTTCTAATGGCTGTCTATGAATAATGAAACTTCTTCAGGACATTTTATAATCTTCATTATATTTATTATTTTCTGTATTATTTGAATTTTCTATAGCAAGTATCACATCTATATAAAATATGTATATGATTATTTATAAGAGTATGTATATACATGTAATTAAAGCAGTTGGATTAATAAAGAAAATATTTTATCCAAAAATATATTTTATTCATATATATATATATATATATATATATATATATATATATATATATACATCACCATAGCCCTGTGGCATCCAATCCGGTCAGATCTCAGAAGCTAAGCAGGGTCAGGCCTGGTTAGTACATATATGGGAGACCGCCCGGGAAAACCAGAAGCTGTAGGCTTGGGAGAAGGACCTGTCAACCCCCTCCCAAAAATCAATCTGCCATTGAAAAGCCTATGAACAGCAGAGAAGCACTGACAATAGTGTTTCCTCTGTTGTACATAGGGTGGCTATGAATCGGATACCGACTCGATGGCACCTAAAACAACAACAACAACATATATATATATCAACATCAACATATATACATACATACATATATATATGTTGTTGTTAGGTGCCATCAAGTCGGTATCCAACTCAGAGCAACCCTCATAGGGTTTTCAATGGCTGACTGTTTTCGGGATTGCCTTGGGAGTGGATTGCCAGGCCCTTCTCCCATTTTTGCGGTGCTGGGAATTGAACTCGGGACCTCAGAGACTGCAGTGCAGTGCTCTACCAACTAAGCTAAATCCCAGCCCATATATATAATTTCTATTACATTTGAGCTCAAATAAACTTGTTGGTATAAATCAATGAGTCATGTTTCTGAAAAACACATTTGATTATTAAATGCTTAAATTTTCTCATAGTCACGGTATTAGAGAATTGTATTATAATAGTGGAACATGAAGTCATCTTTCCTGTCATAATTTTATATATGAGGAAAGAGCCTCAGATAGTGTGAATGAATTATCTAACTTCACAGTAGAGAATAAAGCCAGAAGATGGATAATTTCCAAATTGGTTCCCTTTTCATCCTATTTTCACATTGCCTACCTCCCATGTTTCCACTATTGTGGAATCATCCTTGGACAGGCACAGGCAATTTGCATTGGCTTAAATAGTATTTTAAGGCAGTACGCAACTCATAGCTAAGTGTCACTGAATTATTCATCCTAAAAAAATACTTAACATTTTCATAGTTTGTATAATAAAATAGAATGGGTTTGAGAATGTAGCTCAGTGGTATGGTGCTAGCTTAAAATTCATAAGACCCTGGGTTCCATCTCCAGCACCACAAAAAACAAAATAAAATAACAATAACAAATAAATAAATAAATACATACATAAATAATGAAGTTTCAAGCAAGCTTCTAGTAACATGTGACCTTACTAATGTTTGTAGGGTGTACAAACGTACTCAGATGAAGAACTCACTGTTACTCCACCATCTCTTGCTTTGCCTAGTCTGTCTTATAATTTCTTTTTTTAGATGACTGACTGACACAATGGAGTCCTGATGTCCAGTGAGACAACTCCAAGATTGATTTTATTATCCTATTTGTTGATGTCTTCATGTTCACCAGAGGCAAAAAGGTACTAATAGACATGAGTTAACATTAAGTGCAAATCTTCTTGGAACCAGATAAACAAAATAATGACTATCAACTTCAAGGGAATGATGTAACACTCCCCCCTATGCAAAATAATTTTTTTCTTCATTATATGGTAGTTATTGTTAAGCTTAACACAATACAGGTTGAAACTCCCTTATCAGAAAATGTTCAGGACTGGCCGGACGTGGTGGCGCACACCTGTAATCCCAGCAGCTTCGGAGGCGGAGGCAGGAGGATCGCAAGTTCGAGACCAGAGGAAGTCTGTGTAACTTAGCGAGACCCTGTCTCAAAAAGTAAAAAAAAAAAAAATAAGTGGGCTGGGGGCGCAGCTCAGTGGTCCAGCACTTGCAAAGCATGCAAGCTCGAGGCCCTGGGTTCAAACACCAGTACCCCACCCCACCCCACCCCCCAAAAAAAAGAAAGAAAATGTTCAGGACAAGAAATGTTTCAGATTCTGAGTTTTTCCAGATTTTAGAACAATTGCATATGCATATTCATATGCATAATGAGGTACCTCTACCAGGTCTAAAGGTGAATTTCATTTGTTTCATACAAACCTTATACACATAGCCTGAAGGTAGTTTTATACAATATTTTTAATGCAGCTAAGTTTTACCAGCAAACTGTCACTTGAGGTCAGCTGTGGAATTTTTCACTACAACATCATGCTTTTGTTCAAAAAGTTTTGAGTTTTAGAGCATTTTAGACTTTGTAATTTTAGATTAGGGATGCACAGTTTGTAGTTTTAAAATATCATCTTTAATCCAAGGAAAATTGGTTATAAGCTCTACCTAACATCATTAGCTACATCTCTGATGCGTTTTAGAAAGTTATGAAGTCTTCAATTGGTTTCTCACCTCACATGGAACATTACTCCAATACAGCTTATGCCTAGAAAATTGCTTTGCAATTCTTTATGGGTTTTGGTTAAAAAGGAATCTATTTCAGGTAATTACAGTTAATTTTTAATGTTGTTGGGTACTCTTTAATTTTATAACAGCTCAAAATAAAATAGTTTGCATCTCATTAAAACCCAACAGGAGGTAAATCAATTCACATAAAGATTAAATTAAAAATTCGCTGAGAAAATCAACAAAACATTCCCAATCGTAAGGTTACTGTTCGTACAACAATAAATGCAGGACAATATTCTAAAAAAGGTCCACTGCTTATTTTACATATCTTCTTTCTTCATTTCTTAACAGTTTAGGGGCAGGGGCATTATTTATTTATTTATTTATTTTAATGCTAAGAGCAATGGAGTGGTAAGGCACTTTGGCATTCACAGAGATGACATTTTCAGTAGAAAGGAAAAAGCAATCTAGTTGATATTATCACTACCCTATGAGAAAAATGACATGAAGGTCTCTGAGCGTGTAAATTACTTTGGAGACCAGTGTGCAGACCAGTGAAATAGAGAACGTGGTGAGCTGCACTGAGACGGAATCATGGCTCTGCCCTCACTATGGTACAACCTTGGGAAAGTGATTCAGCTTCTCTAAGGTCCCTGGTCTGTCCAGATTATAATACCTCCCCCATGGATATGGAACAGGGATATGAGTTATTAACAGCTAATATTGATTTCATGCTTAGCATGTGCCAAGCACTCTTCTAGGACCTTTACCCTTACCAGTTAATTAAATTATCATACTACATTAGATACTATAATTAAAATTATTCTACAGAAAAGGAAATAGAAGTTAAGTAATGTGCTACAGCTTTCACTGCTGGTAATTACAGACTCTCTAATTGGAACCCAGGTAATACAGGTGCAGAAATCATACACTGCCATTACCAAAATAGCCAATAGGGAGTAAATGTATGGTCAAGGGACAAGTAATATACCCATCTGTTATTAACTTTAGTCATTGGACTGTGAGAACACAATCCCTTTGTATGTTGAATGACTTCCGTTCATCTATTTAATATTATGTTCACTTAACCTTTTTTAATTTCTCAATACCTTTTTATTAAGTTATACAAATAAATAGTAATGAATGTAAGCTTTCTTGCTATCCTCTCGTTGGTGGAATGAAAGAAAATTACAATTATTCCTAAGGGGAGTAATTTCTGTCGTTAAATTTATTGTTATTTTTAAAATGTCCTCATGTGGCCAAGTCTGCATTTTAAATAGATGAATCCAAGAAAAAGTGAAAGTAGGTGAATTTCATAATAGATTTTATAGTACAGTAATTTTTTATCTTTTGATAATGAAAGCAACTTTTAGGAGTACTCAAGTTAATGCAATAATATAGTTTTTATTTTACTTGTCATTGGAATAAACCACATTTTTAAAGCTAAAAATTTTTTTTAACATAGCTAGTTGCAGTAAGTGTTGGAAACATTTATTTGAAGAACTGAGAACTTGATCAGAATGTATGCTTTCTCTGTGTTTAATCTGCATTTGGTAAGATATGTTGTTGTTAGTTGCCGTCAAGTCGGTATCCGACTCATAGCGACCCTCATAGGGTTTTCAATGGCAGACTGTTTCGGGATTGCCTTGGGAGTGGATTGCCAGGTCCTTCTCCCATTTTTGCGGTGCTGGGAATTGAACTCGGGACCTCAGAGACTGCAGCACAGTGCTCTACCAACTGAGCTACATCCCAGCTTGGTAAGATATATATGTGTGTGTGTGTGTGTGTGTGTGTGTGTGTGTGTGTGTGTGTGTGTGTATTTAAATCCTATCATCTTTAAGATGTGGGAAAAATGCATTTAGAGATCTAAATAATGTATAAACAGTCTTCTTGACAAAAAAGTAAAAGGAGAGAGAGAGAGCAAGAACATACAAAACAAAGCTATTCATCAGTTGTCATCTTGGAATGCAATCCCAAGATATCTTTTAAACAACTTTTCTGTTGAAATAGTTTTTAAAGCAAGAACAAATTTAACTGTCTTTAGCAACTTCATCATTTCAAAAGTTGTTAGTCAAACATTTAATCAGATGAAAGAATATGTGGCAAAGGTGTACTTTTCATGTACTTTTTAAGGTAACCACTTTGAAATGTTATTAAGCATCATGGTTAACAATATTTGTGTGTGTGCACGCATTGCTAGAACAGTAGGAAACAAAAAAGATGTTAAGTAGGAAAGTTTTGAAAATCTTAACTACTACTAGGTGCTATGGCACAAACCTATAATCCCAGCAACTCAGGAGGCTGAAGCAGGAGAATCATGAGTTTGAGGCCTGAGGTAACCTATGCAATTTAGGGAGACCTTGTTTCACAATATAAAATGAAAAGGAGCCTGAAGGTATGTCTCAGCCATAGAGCATCTGCTTAACATGTGTGAAGCCCTGGGTTAAATCCACCAGTAATGGAAAGAAGGAAAACAAAGGAAAGGAGAGGAGAAGAGTATAGAGAGAGGGAGGGAAGAATGGAGGGAAAGGAAAGGAAAAGAAAGGGAAAAAAAGAGAAAAGAAAAGAGGAAGGAAGGAAAGAGGAAAGAGAAAAGGAAAAGAAAGAGAAGAAAAGAAAATTTTAACCACTGATTCCTCAGGAAATGTTTACTAGAGTGGTTCCTGGATTCATTTAGACCTGGGGCCAATGTTTATCTACTATGGACCTGGATATTGAGAGAAAAGCTTCCATTTAATTTAGTAACACAAAGAGGGAAGAATACTACATTGGCTACATTGGTGTGGGTTCAGTAGTACACATAGAAGACAGAGCACCATCTTAGTATGAGAACTATGAGCAGACTTAATTTATTTTGGCCAGGAGCAAATGATGTGGTCTTCCTGTGTCTCAATTTCCTCCTCAATAAAGTGAAATATCATCATCAGTCTCTTTCCCGGCAGAATGATCTGCGGTTCAATTGACAACTTTTGTGGAAATGGGGGTGGGGAGGGCAGATGGCACTCAGCAGAATCAGATTCCCCATCTCTCAGGGTTAGTTAGTGGCTTTGTAGCAGTAAGAGGATAAGAAACTTGCAAGCTATTTGGTAGGATCTCAATCAATGCTCATCTTCCCTCACACCTGCCATTGCAAGGACTCTCCATGTTTGTTCTTATCTTCCATTCTACACCATTGGGGAATGTCCTCAGAAATGTCCCTGAAATACCAGGGTCAGCTTCCTTATACAAAAGCACTGAGCCTTGGGCCACCTTTTTCCTGCTGGGAGTGTATCATTGTAAGCTGAGATTATATCAGAGCAAAAAGAGACTTTTCTGCCCCATGAGGCTTAATCTAGTAACATCAAGTGGTGCTTTCAGTGGAAAATTTGGAAAAGATGACTCCTTAATTTGCTCATACTAGCATGTTAAAACTATCTGCTAACCTAACAATAATAACAACAATATTTTAGTAACTGAGCTTGTCCTGGGGACACAACAGGTTGTAGCTTCTGCTCAACAACAAAATTACCATCCTAGATGGGAAGGGTAAATAGATGGTAAACAGTTATATGACGTCAAGAAAAGTTTAACTTTGAAAAATCTTTTTAAACCTAAGGATTAAGCTTTATTGAAAAAAATATATCCATCAAGAGAACTAGATTCTAGTCCTATTTCTTCTATTAATACCTCAAATCAGTTTGTCCCCTAAAAAAATTACAGAGCAGGATTAGAGTCTATTTATATCTCGATCACCTCCAACATTTTATGCTTCCTATTAAGTTACTCCTGGAGTAATTCTTCTGTCTATCTACCTATCTGTCATCTAACAGTAAATATTACTAAATACTAAAAGAATTTGAAAAGATTCAATTATTTCTTTGTAATAATCGAATTTTCACACTACATTAAGATATGCAAGTCATTTTTCTGTTAATTTCCCTTTTGTTTTTGTTCAGAGGATCACTAACACAGATTTTATATAGTAGAAAGTAGATGTCAACTAGTCTATTTCCTCAAAGTTTACACAAGTCCTATATTAGAGGCCCAATAAAACAGGCCATATTATGCACTGATGCATGATGCAATAAAACTGCAGGGTTTAACCACTGAAGTGGACTCATTTTACACAGTATAAGAATACCATGAACATATACTTGTTCCATCCTAATTAAATTTATAAACCCATAAATATTTTAGGATTTGTTCAACAATATCATCATGAATGGTGGAAACATGGAACTAACAAAATGAAAAGTGAGCCATCATTTTATAGAAACCACTAATTTTTAAGGTCACTGATAAAATGTTTTTCACATAACCCAGTGGTCTTTTCCCCAAAACCCAATTTCTCCTGAAAAAATTTCATTTTATACCAGTATAAGAAATTTCCATGAATCCCAGAATAATGTGTGTGTCCATACATTAGAATATTCTCTGTATTACAACTGTTGTTTATTTTTAACTATTAGACTGAACTTGAACTAAGACACTGTTTCTTTCCTCTTTCAGTGTGTAAACCATACTAGATGCTCAATAAAAATTGTCAAATGCGTAAGTTGACAAATGATCATGCAACAAGTCAAGAACTATGCTTATTCTATGAAAGAAATGTCTACAACAAAATAATCATGATATTACTCATTGTTTTCTTACAATTTTCACAGAATAAATCAAGAAATACAAATGAAAAAACAAAAACAAGAAAACAAAGTGAAACAGGTTTAAATCTTTAGTCCTGTGTTGTGAAGTTTGAGGATAAAACATTCTGAGTCTGTACTGAGGCAGCTCAGCCCCTTCATCCACCCTTCGTGCCTTGTTTCATCATTTACAAAAATCCCTTAACAAACTGACACTCTCCATTGTTTTAATTTTCATTTTAAAATTCGTCTTAAAAATGTGAAGGATCAGTACTACAAACAGCACCACACATATATGAACAAACCTTCACATTTCACAAATAAATAAAAACAAAGAACTCTTCTTCAGCTCTATTTTCCCTTGAAAACACACATAGGGTAAACCACACTCCTCTTCATCATATTCCTCCTGTGACTCACCAGTGCTGTGTCTTTTAACTCTTGTACTTTTTCTTACTTACGTTCATCCATCTTCTTTGGTATGATTGCCTACTTCCATAGCTTTTTTTTTTCAAAGTGTCCTATCTTTTACATATTACATTTTGTTCTCTGACTTTTCTTCCTTCACAATTTTATTTGCACCTGAAACTTCTTCTGTACCCTCTATGGATGCCATGCAAATACATATCTCCAATTGCTGGCCCCTTCCAGAACTTCACAGTAGTATTATGGCACATGGGTTATCTCCACCTCCCTGTTTCATTACAGCCTTAAATCAGCAGGCACATCAAAGGCTGAACTCATCTCTACTTCCCTGAGCCCCCTCTTTCTGGTCCCACATGTTTAGTGAAGGCCAAGACACACCAAAGTAATTGTCTTTATATCTATGCCTATGTATGTATCTATCTCAAATCAAATACCAGTCAAATGTGATAATTTCATGATAGTTTATAAAAGTACTCACTGTAAATTTTTATTTCTGGTTTATAAAACTTCTCCAAATACAAGTGATCTGGTAAGACTGTATGTTTTCCTCTGGAATGACAGTATATTTATTTGGGTATTACACAGCTTAGAAAAGACTTGAATATAGCACCTGAATATAGCACCTGAAATATGAGATAAAATTGAGACTTTGTGCAATAATCACATAAAGATATCCCTGTGTTTTTCTTAATGCTAGTATTTATAAAACAGCATGGTGGTTAGGGTGGAATCTCTTGCTGAGGTTTTCTCTGTGTTCAGAGTCTATTCCTACCTCCCTTTTGCCCTGTGATTCAGTGACTTTATCAATGAAGTGGAGAAAATAATAGTAAGGCTGCTAGCTATATGTCTAACATCATATTTCCTGGTATGATAGCATGATTTTGTCATCTCATTTGAATTTTCCACTCCTTAACTCTCTCTGATTGGGAATTTTAAGCATGGACTACCTAGCCTTTTAATTAAAGTTTAAAGTGCACTCTAGTTTTTAAAATACTTCAAAGGAGGGTTAGAGTTTCATCTTTCTATGACTTGGCCTCATTAATCATTGAGTGAAAATTCATTGTTTAAGATAATTTATATGCACACAAGCATTATAAATGCTAAGTTATCTTGAAGCTAAGAAAAAAGGAGGAAAATGATAGACAGGGCAATGACTATTATGACTATTGTCTTACATAAGTTTAATAAATTAAGAAAAGAATGATGGTTTTTAAGTTCATATTAACCACAGTGAAGTTACCTGCTAGTATCAATCCTAATCTGTAAAAAAAATATAGTTATGTAATTCAGGAAGTTAAATATTTTATTTTTTTAAGATTTAGTTCTTGATGACATAAAATTAAGACAAGAAAAAGGGCTTCCATAATATAATAATCCATGCACAGTAACATACTGAAATGGGTGTATATATATGGAACAAAATATAGTTCAGTATCAGCAGGACTTTTGATGTGAAGCATCAGTAAAAACGAAACTGCTTGTTCATCATATATTTATTCACACACTCTCAGAATTCCAAACATAGAGACAATTTCACCCTATGAGTATAGAATCCATTGCCTCAGCAAACATAAGTTCCAATTTTTTTTCTCTCTCTAAGCAATTCAGAAGTTCTTAGAAATATTTGGAAATGGTACCAAAATTATTACCCACTTTTAAAAATAAGTTCTATAGAAAAGTAGCAGTGATTCATTCACTCATTCACTCATTCATTCATTCAATATTTCTTGAAAGGCTTTTGTGTGACAGGCAGGGAACTCAGCATCTAATCAGGCTAATAAATCTCCAGTTCATATTAAGCATATTTTCGGCTGTAATGAACTTAAAAGTAAGAGTGCTAATGGATATTTACTACATTAAACAAAGATTTTATATTTTTAATGATATACACAATTACTAAGTAGATTTTTACTTAATAAATATAATAACCTAAATCAGTAAATAAATAAATCACTATATAAAGGCTACATATTAACTTCCAAAATCAATTATTTCAATGAACCTATAGCTGGTCAAACAAAAACTAATATAAACATGAAATGTGTAAATTATGGATCATTATTTTATAAGGTTATCCATTTGGCTAAATCCAATGTTAAATGAGAGAACGTAAAATGTTCTTCTTCACAAGCCCCAAAAGAGAAATACCACATGTTCTCACTCATATGTGGGAACTGAATCAAATTTAAAGGAGGGAAAAGATCCTACATAGAAATTGGAACATAATAAAAAGCTAAGGTTAACTTAACAGGGAAAGGACAATTAAAGGAGCGGAAAGAAGGCGGGAAGGATCTAGCAAAAGGAAGCAATGATGGGAGAAGACAGGGGCTGGGGGACAAGGAGAAGCGAGGAATGAGAGAGAGGGTGACCTCTAAGTGAACAGCCCAACTTTAATAGCTTGGGAAGTAATTATAATAATACCAACAATACCAAAGGATGGTAATAATACAAATGGGCTAGGTTATTCATGTAATACTACTGACAATGTAAAAAGATAGATCAGTACAGAAAAAAGTTTAGACTTAAATCATAATTGGGATGCAAGGGTATATAGAAAAATATTCCCACAAAAAGACATGCAAGTGGAAGAGAGACCTTTGGTGGGGGGGAGTGGCAAAGGGGGAAAGAGGGGCACAAGAGGATAAGGGGGAAGTTATCTGCTCAATTTACAATGAAACGCATATATGGAAATGTCACAATGAAATGCATGTCAGAATGAAACACATTAAGTTGTACATTAAAAATTTCCAATAAAAATGTTGTTATTATATAGTAAGTTGTCAAACTATTTCTTTCAATTTTTCCCCGTCAGAATAGCATGTTGACCAGCTTTCATACAGTTTAATGTTCACATGAAGCAAAATGCCCAGATTAATCAGACATTGTGCAAAGGAATAAATATTGAGTCAGAAATCAAAAATGTGTTCCAGACATTGTTTCCCATATACAAAATCAAAGTTATAGTTGGAATTTTTTCAGCTATAATTATGTCACTTGTAAAATTTCAAAAGTAAAGTTGATCTAATGTCTTTTGGAACAACATAAATATTGCAGATCAGTAATACCTACTGTTTAGAACTGTATATGGCCTCTACCCCTTCCTACTGTCCACCTATTGCACAGACACTGACCAAAGCCATGTGCACACACTTTGGCTAGTTATTCTTCCACATTTTTGTAGTTTGCTGCACTTAAAAATAAATTTTATACATTTTAAAGTACGCTGGGAAAATACAATGCTGTAGAAAGAGATAATGAGCAATGTAATATACAGATACCAATGAAGAACATTTTAGACAATGGAATTTGAACTTGAATGTTCAGCAGATAACTGGGTTTGTTTCCCCATGCTAAAGCTCATATAACAGAGTCTACCTCTGACAATTGTTTTTTTGGTTCAGGTTGCTATACATTAATAAATATTATTACAGTTGCTGTACATTAATGAATATCATTATGGAACAAAAGGCTTTTTGAAGCTTTTAAATACTTTTACATTCTTTTAAAATTCAAATAAAGAAAGACTAGCCTATGTTTAGTGTCTTAAAGTAGATATTCCTTTAGTCTATTACTACAAAAGTTAAGTACATTTAAAGATAAACACTTTTCTAAATTAATGAAAATGTTTCCATGTAATATATGCATGATTTTACTTAATTTTATGTGCATTAGAAACTTTAAGAACATCTTATCTTTAAAAAATAAAGTGAATGTAGTTTAAGCCAGGAAGGTGATGAATTAAGAATAAAAATAATATACTCTTAATTTCCCTTCTCTTATCATTTTTATGTTTAGTTTGGGAAAAAAAAAGAAAATTGTTTCTGTAACATACAATTTAAAAATTATTCATCCCGTTGTATAAATATGTAAAAGGGATTCAAAGTTCCAAAAGAGATATTAACATCTATTTTGTAAATATATTGTAGATGATTTTCATAACACATATCAAATTGTTTTTCAAAAATGAATATCATGTTTCCCAGTAGATCAATATGAGGCCTTCAGATCAATTTAGCAAGTAATTATATATTCAGGATCCCTTTCCCATGTGAGCATTATCATTTTGTTGATGGCCTTAGAAAAATCCTAAACAGAAATGCTCATCTTAACTTGAAGTTATGTGAAATGTGCACTGTTCTAACTTTTGACACCACCAGTGGGGCTGTACCCACTGTCTGATATAGGGAAATTATGGCACATGCATATTGCTCAGGGTAGAAAAACTTCTCAGCAATAAAGGAGAGGGAAGTTGAGTTTCAAAAGTTGAGGAAACTCTTTGATAACTCATAATACATCTTAAAGTGTGAAACTAAAAAAACCATTACATTTATGTTGCCTGAAAGGAGTTATTAAAGAAAACTTCAAGAAACTATACTTTCTTTTCCTCCAGTTTTTATTAGTCTAATGGTGAAAATATATTGTCAGCCAGGCTTGGTGGTACACACTTATAATCCCAGCAACTCGGGAGGCAGAGGCAGGAGGATCATAGGTTAGAGACCAGAGGCAGCCTGCCTAACTTAGAGACACCCTGTCTCAATTTTTAAAAAGAAAACAAAAGGCTGGGGGTGCAGCATAGTGACAGAGTGCTTGCAAAGTATGCAGGAGGCCTGGGGTTCAATACCCCAGTACCAAAAAAAGAAAAAAAAAAAAGAAAGTAAGTTAAGATTCTACACATATTTCTTTAAAAAGTAAAGTTACAAAAATCCTCTGACTTACATGTAGAGTGAAGTCTATAAATCAATAAACCACTATTGTTGTTATGATTATGACTACTGTTATTGTTGTTAGGTGCAGTCTAGTCTGGTCCAACTCATAGCCACACTATGTATAACAGGTGAGACACTACCCTCAACACTGTGCCATGCATGACACTCTTGTCAGTGTTTCTCTTATGCCTCTTATGAGAAGTCTACAGAACTTTTCCTTTGCTAGATCTTCTGCTCCACTTCATAGGCATTTTCACCAGACCATTATAAATAAGAGTGATTAAGCAGAGAAAAATGCAGTCTAGCACAGTGAGAGAGAGCACTGCTTCAAACTCTTGTAGACCCAGAGCTCAATTTCCTCACTTATTTGATGGCATATGACATAAGAATTAAATGAGATAATGTGTAAAGCTTGTAGCATACTGTTTGAAAAAGACAATGTTCTCTAATCATTGTCATCATCTATTAGAGAACTTAGAAGAATTTCAGGTGATTTGTAAATATGAAAATTCACTACACAATCTTTACTTGAGTAAATGGAAAACTATATGCATTTTCTACAGAATAACTCAACACTATGAAAGGTCAATTCTTTCTAATGTGAATATTTAATGGGCTCCCAATAGATACATAAATTTAAAAACAAGATGAGCTGATTTTAAAATGCATGCAAGAAAAATAACACATGGAAGAGGTAAAAAAATTTCTAAAAAATAGAGAGTAATAAGGTTCGGGGACTAACCATGTCCAACATCAAAATATATCATAAAACTAAGTTAAATAAATTTGAAATGGGTGTATGATACAATTCATCTAAAATAAAATAAAAAGTATATATGTGTGAATATATTACATACTTAGTGTATGAAAATTAACATTTTAAATTAGTTGGAATAGATGGTTTAATCAATGACTGTTAGCATTGCTATTTAAGGAAAACAGAGTAGAAAGAAAAACTTTGATTAATTTTATTTCCTATATATGAGAATAAATCCTAGAACAATTAAAAATTTAGTTGAAAATTCAGAGAATGAGATTATTTAAAAATTAATCTAAGAAAAATTTGAAAAGACCCAATAATCTTGATCAATTTTGAGTGAGACACAAAATTTTGAAGACATAAGAAAATGTGTAAGTTTGATTATACAAACAATTTTAATTTCAGCCGGACATGGTGGCGCACTCCTATAGTCCCAGCAGCTCGGGAGGCAGAGGCATGAGGATTGCAAGTTCGAGACCAGAGGCAGTCTGCGTAATTTAGCGAGAACCTGCCTCAAAAATGTATAAAGATGGACTGAGGGTACGGCTCAGTGGTCCAGCACTTGCAGAGCATGCAAGTGTGAGGCCCTGGGTTCAACCCCCAGTCCCGAAAAAAAAAATAATTAATTCCTATATGAGAAAATTAACCATAAAAATCAAAATACAGAGAATAAACTATGAAATCTTGCAGCATACATAGGCAATGAGACAAAAATTAATTTATTAAGTGTAAACTTTTTTCTTTTTTTTTAAAGGCTTAAATATAATTTAAAAACTGACACGTTATGAGTAAGCAGCCCAGAGAGGAAAGAAAACATATTAAATTCTATGTAGGTATACATTTTCCTCAGAATAAGGGAAAGGGACATTAAAGCGAGTTTTTTAAAATAGTGATCTGTACACTATTTGAAAATACATATTAGCAGAAGGGAATTAGGTTCTCCAATACAATCTTGCAAGTGTGTAATTTGGTTCAATTTCTTTGCAAAACACTTTGCCAATGTCTATGACCCAGTAATCCCAGTTCTAAGTCTTCTTCTATTCAGTAGCTTGTTTATAATGCAATATGCAAGGAAGTTTTTCTCTTTTTCTTTTTCTTTTTTGGCTGTACCGGAGGTTGAACCCAGGGCCTCCCGCTTGACTGCTTTGCAAGTGCTGTACCACTGAGCTGTACCCTCAGCCCATTTTTCTTTTTACTTTTTGAGACAGGGTCTCACTAAGTTACGCAGACTGCCTCTAGCCTCGAATTTGTGATCCTCCTACCTCTGCCTCCAGAGCCACTGGGATTACAGGCATGCAACACCATACCCTGCTCACAAGGAAGCTTTTCAATTCAGTTTCATAATAATTTAAATATGCCTAAATATTCATCACCTGTTAGCAGAGAAGAAATGGTATTGTTGTATTTATGCAGACCAAAAAAGAAGGGTCTCTACTATGCCTTAATAGAGAAAAACTCACAAGCCCTTTAAGTATAAGAATTTCTGGAAAGAAACAAATGAACACTCTTTTTTCTCTCTTGAGAAGGATACTAGGAATCTGAAGTGAAAAAGGCAACTCATATTTTCTATCTCTTTTCTAACTTGCATTTGTTTATTTTATTGAGCACATACACTACCTCTAAAATAAAGCTATTGAAATATGGTAATATATCTTAATGTGGAATGGAAGTAACTTTTTAATACTTTCCCAAGATAAAAAAGTTTTATAACTATGAAAATATTAGCGCCAGCCATAGTGCAGCATGCCTTAATCCCCGCACTGAGGCAGGAGGATTGCAAGTTTGAGGCCAGGCTGGGCTACAGAGTGAGTTCCAGTCTCAAAAAAAAAAAAAAAAAAAAAATCAATAATAAAACATTAGTTTGCTGAGCAATGGTAGTCTTTTATACCTTGAAGTGTCTTGTTCTTTTTTGTGTTTTCTACTACTGGACTATTTCTACTGCTGTCATTTCCTATGCGTTCTGGCATTACAATCATTTTAAATCATTAAAAATTATAAGTTGTACCTTCTTTCTCTGGAAAAAAGAACAAGGAAATATTTCATATATGACTTTTTATTTTTGTTTATGTGAACTTTCCTGGCAAACATCAACCTTAAATTCAGAGATTCATTTTTTGCAAAGTAAAACAATATAAGATTTGTCAAAACTAAAGAATGTCATGAAATAAAGAATAAAAACCTATCCAGGTTTCACAAGCTAGAGGCAGCCTGCATAAAGTAGTGAGACCTCATCTCAAAAATGAAAAATAAGAAAGGGGCTGGGAGGCAACCAGGTGATGGTGTGCTTGCTTGGTCTGTGCAAGAGCATGTGTGAAACTCTCATTTACTGCAAAATAAACACAAGAACAAGAAAGAAAGAAAGAAAGAGAGAGAGAGAGAGAAAGAGAGAGAGAGAGAGAGGAGAGAAAGAAAAGAAAGAAAGAGAAGAGAAGAGAAAAGAAAAGAAAAGAAAAGAAAAGGAAGGAAGGAAGGAAGGAAAGAAGGTTGGTTGGTGACACCATCCAATGGCAATGCCAGCAATGGATCTGAGCCCCCAATACAGCAATCCAGTGTCTGCTTGGCTGCCTCTGTGGCTGCTGTGTTCATGTGGTTCTAAGTATAGGGGATCAGACTACTTCGTTTTGTCCTATAACAAGGTCCTGGTACAAAACTTGTACTTTGAAGCATGTATTTACTTAAAAGTTATTTTCTTCTTATTTCCCTTTAGTTTTACAATAGGAAATTAGGATGAATTTTTTTTAAATGTATTCACTGGTAGGAATACAATACTAAACATGACTTTTTCCAAGGATACTTAAAGGAATTGCAAAATGTTACTCTTAGAGGGGGATTTTGAGGCCCCACTATATCAAATCTGAAACAATGAGTTATTCTTATTGGAGAAGGCTAGAGGTCAATCATATTATTCGTTGACGTTAATTTATATCAGTTTCCTTGAAGTCCTGAACTCCACTCAAGATGTGGAACTTAGAGTAAATAAAGATCCTGGTTGGGAATATAAAGTAAACATGGACTAGTTATTCACATGCTACTTTGAGTGTTTGTTGTACTGACCAATATTTATATGCAATACATGCATATGATAGTTAATTTGTAATTGGTACTATATCTGTATATATTATATATAATTCATGAATAACACAGGAGAGATCATTTGGAATTCTAGATAATTATATCTTACTTTTTCCTAAATTGCAAAAAGCTTGCCAAGTGCTGTGGCACATACCTGTAACCCAAGCACCTTGGGAGGTGGAGGCAGCCTATGTAACTTAGTGAGACCATACCCTACCTCAAAATAAAAAGTAAAAAGTGGGTTGTAGGTGCAGCCTAAAATGGAGCACTTCCAAAACATGTGCAAGGCCCTGGGTTCAATCCTCAAATGCCACAAGAAAATAAATAAATAAAATATATAAATAAATTACAAAAAGCCAAATGCAGCAATAGAGGTATAAAATAGATGCGTTTCATTTGCTCTGTCAATTGGATTTCTACAATATTTCCTACATATCTGGTATCATATTTTAGAAAATAATAAAGCAACCATGTGTTCTAAATAAATGCAGAATGCCAATCTATTTTGTTGGAAAGGACATAGGAATGAGAGTCATATATTTTCAAGGGCCCCATTTCATAAATAACGTGCCCGTTGTGCACTGTAGTTGATGCTGTAGGCATATCAAACCACTAACCTATTGTTTATTAGAGACCCATTTTGTCATTTTGATGGTACAGATTCAAGTATGGCAATCTTCTTTCCTCTCTCTGCTTCACTGGCTACATGACTTCCCTTGGCTAAGACATATATACTTGAATGTCATAAGTTATGACAGTGTAGGAGCAGAATGGGAATCCTATTAACTGACCTATGAAATTAGAGAATTATAAATCTTGATGAATATAGGTTGAGCTGAGTGCCTATCTTACTGTATTAAAAAGGTTTTTCTTTAACATGTTCAGATGAACCCACATAAACATAATTTAAATGCATGGAAACCTATTGGTGAATTGATTGAACATAAAGCCATTTTTAAAACCACACACACTACCCCTAGTCATTCTATAACTTGCTGAAACTCATCTGCTAAATATTCCAGCCATTCAGATGGGCATGTTAGGATCAATTCAGTATTTATTGTAGGCTACAAGGAAATATCATAGATAATTTTTAAACATTGTAAATATGACTACATTCAAGGTCAAATGTTAAACAAGATGTGCTGAATGTTAACTGTTAGAATATAAGAGGGCAAAAGAATAAACAGAGGCCTGTATGGAAAGAATTTGAGGAAACCAATCAAGTTAACCCTCCCAAACTTTAGTAGTTGGTCACAGGTTACCAACTTTTAGTTTTGTAATGAAAAATTTCCAGGGATGTGATTTATGATTATAGTAAAGACAATGTTTACTTGAAATTTGATAAAAGAGTACGTTGTAAGTTTTCTTAGCACACACACACACATTGGTAACTATAGATGATGGTGAATGTGTGATTTGACTGTGGTACACAATATAAATGCGTATCCAATTTTCATATTATGTGCCTTAAATATATGCCTCTCTTATTTGTCACTTTAATATTTAATGAAAAAACAAGAATTTAAACCCGAATGTCATTCATGCTTGGATGATGGAGTTTTGGGTTCTAGCCTGACCTCTCCGTTAATCTCCTGGCTTGTTTATCCAAATGCCAAGTAGAAATCTCTACTTTGACACCTAATCAGAATTTCAAACATCAAATACTCAAAACTGACCTGCTCTCTTGACACTGGAAAGTTGTTCTTTCTGCTCTTCTCCTCAGGATGTAGAAGCTCCCTCTTGCTCTGGCTAAAACAAAAACCCTGGAACCACCCCTAGCTCTTCTAACCCATCTCTCATTCCTGTAAGCTCTACATTCAAAATAGTCAGAATCCATACCATAGCATCCTGCCTGTGCACTTACCTTTGCCTGAGCCTCCATCAAATTCCAGCTGCTATCCCAGCAGACTCCCCCTTAGCCTCCCTGCACACACTCTTATGCCCTTCCAATCTATTCCTAACACAGAAGGTCAAGATACTACCGTTTGGAAATAATTCAGGACATGGCATGGTTGCCTGGTACTCTTCAAATGCCCTTCCATATTACTCAGCAGGAAAAAACAAAACAAACAAACAAAAAAGGCAGACTGCTTCAAATGCCAGCTCTATGTCCTCTGTTCCCATTCTCCATGTCTGACCCCATCTCCTGACCAAGATGCTGCTTCTCAACTCTCCTGGTCCCTCTCCCTGCTCAGCTCCTATCTGATTCCCCCTGCTTAGGTCACTCTTCCCCCAAGTATCAGTTTGCCTTGCTCTTTCACAGCCTTCCTTGTCACCCTACCACAATGTGCTCCTCCTTTTTCAAATTTCCAACCTACCTTCCATGACTTATCTTTCTCCTTAGCAACCTCTGCTGTGGAAACCATTCTGTATTTTCCCCACTTGTTCATTGCCTTTCTCCTTTCACTAGAATATAAGGCACAATAGGGAAGTGAATTTTTAGTCTTTTGTTTTCTGCTGTGTCCCTACTACCTAGGACTGTGTTTACCATAGCAGAGTATTCTGTGACAATGTGCTGGATTGATGCTGATGGACGCTTACTACCTGAGACGGCCCCCACTCATCTGCCTTCATCATTCATAAAGGGACCCATGTTTCTGGGCATATACTCCCACCCTACTTTTTTTTTAAGCTCTCCTATGTTATTAAAGACCTAACAACAACAACAACCTCATTAAAGGGCCTACAAAAATGTTTAAATCATGAAAAGAACTACTGGATTCACAAGACAAGAAGAAATCTGTGATATTAAAATTAATCAATGTCTAAATAAATATATATATATATATATATATATAGTATGAAAGCTACTCAAATCACTGCCGTTATTCATATAATTGTTGTTACGTGCTGTCAAATCGGTGTCCAACTCATAGCGACCCTACTTACAACAGGCGAAACACTATTGTCAGTGCTCCTCTGCTATTCATAGGGTTTTCAATGGCTGATTGTTTTTTGGGAGCCAGTTGCCGGGCCATTCTCCCAAGCCTGCAGCACCTGGTGTTCCCAGGCAGTCTCCCATCTAAGCACTAAGCAGGCCCAACCCTGCTGAGCTTCTGAGATCTGATGAGATAGGACGCCAGAGCCATACAGCTGCAGGCATACATATAAGAAGTAGTTTTAAATCGTAGGAATACAAAGAATTATTTTGTAAACTCAAGATTATGAGAATTATAAAATATTCTTTAATTTTCTTCAGCAACTAAAATGTTAATTTTGTATTATGGTTAACTTTATCTGTCAGTTTGCCTGGGCTAAGTGATGCTCAGATGGCCAGAAAAGCATCATTTCTTAGCGTGTCTCTGACCATTTTTTTCAAAATAGATTAGCATTTGAACCAGTGGAATGAGGAAAGAAGATCTGCCCCTACCAGTGTTGGTGAGCATCCTCCAATCTGTTGAGGGCTTGGATAGAAAAAAGCAGAGAAAGTCTGTTGGAGCTGGGTTATTTATTCATCCTCTGCTCTTGGACAGCGGCACTCCTGAGTCTCAGCATTTGAACTCAGACTGAATTACACCACCTGCTTTTTTGATTCTCCAGCTTGCAGGTGGCAGATGGCAGGACTTCTCAGTTTCCATAATCATGTGAGTCAATCCCCAGAGTAATTCTCATTCGCTCACATACGTGCGTGCATGTGCAAACACACACACACAACATGGAGACCTTAAGGTATTGTCCCTTTGTTTTCCATTCCTTCAAATTCTTGGCACAGTAAAGTCTATGTCTCTTATTTTCATCTCTAATAATAATGTACTGCTTGGTGTTTTCTGCACATGCTGACCTCCACACTTTTTGGCCAGCTGAGTCATACATATTCATTCTTTAAAATCAGTTCTAGCATCCTCTTGCCCAGGTGATTTTTCTCACTGATCTTCTACCCACTCTGGCTCTGAGATAAAAGCATCAACTTGATGCCCTCAAATATCCCATTATTTATATCTCTTCATTTGAATCCTTACTTCAGACTACATATTATATTCTGGATTGTGCCTTCCTCTCCAAATGCATCCCCGACCCCTCTATTCCTCATAAACTATGGTACAGTGCCACTGACCATAGTGTAACTACTTAGAAGAGAAGAAATTTCGCCCTTCCTGGCTTTTCCTTCTAGAGGGCTCTATCTCCAGATACCTTGGCATGACTAACTCTTCAGGGGTTAACATGAAAGACCCCCATCATTGATCACTTAAACTAAGGTAGAGTTGCCAGCTTCATATCTGGTCATCACAGCATTTTATTTCATCCTCAGTACTTATTACTCCTTAACGTGACATTTTCTCTTTTTTAAACTCCTTTGTTACTTCCCATCTGCATATAGAATATAATTACTACAAATGAAAGAATTTTTCCCATTCACTGCGTCTTGAGTATGCATGAGAAAATCCAGTACCTAATGGGTGATGAATACTTTTTGAATTGATTGGAGAATGAATTTATCTGTATAATATATACATTGATATGTTGTATTTGCAAACTAATCAGTAGACCACATTAGAGAAGAAGGACTATATCTCACTCTTTGTATCTCAATATCAAATGTTGTTGTTAAGTGCTGTCAAGTTGTGTCTGACTCATAGTGACCCTCATAGGGTTTTCAATGGCTGGCAGTTTCGAGATTGGCTTGGGAGTGGTTTGCCATGTCCTTCTCCCATTTTTGCAGAGCTGGGAATTGAACCCAGGACCTCAGAGACTGCAGAGCAGTGTTCTGCTCACCGAACTAAATCCCAGCCTGATATCAAGTACAGAATAAATTAAATATTTAATGGCAGTTTTATTCTGAATGAGTGAATCATCAGGAAGTCTCTTAGCACAAGTCCTATTTTCAAAACTCTTCAAACTAGCATTTCAAAAATAACATTTAGTGAGAATGAATCTCTGAGAAATCAGACATCAGAAAGTTCAAAATGTTTGTTTATGAACAAATGGCATGGTAGCTGGACGGTAAAATTCAGTACATATTCTATTTGCTTCCCTCTGATAGTTAGAGGGGAACTGTATCACTTGTTCTGGCCAATGCTCGGGGTTATTTTGGGTTGAGTTTATGTATAGTCTTATGACTTTCTTTCTTTGCCTCAGCAAGTGAGGAGGACAGTTACTGAGATGGCAGAGACAAAAGATCAAATCAAGGAAGTCCGACTTAGAAAAGTCATATGGAAGTCAGTAGAACAAGAGAGAGTTTTTGCTCTCTCTGGAAGTATTTTGGTGAATAAGAATAGTTTTGTCATACTGTTATTGTTGTTAGGTGCTGTCAAGTTGGTTCTGACTCATAGCAGCCCTGTGTACAACACAACAAAACATTCCCCAACATTGTGTCATGCCCAGCACTATGTGGGTGCTTCTCTGCTATTCATAGGGTTTTCAATGGCTGACTGCTTCACGAGTAGGCTGCCAGGTCCTTCTCCCAAGCCTACGGTACCTGGTGTTCCCAGATGGTCTCCCATCCAAGGACTAACCAGGCCAAACCCTGCTCAGCTTCTAAGATGTGAAGGGCTCTGATGCCAGGGAGCTATGACTGCAGGTTTTGTAATATTAAGCCACTAATATTTTGAGTTTATTATTCCTGCAGCAGAACTTAGCCTATCCTGACTAATAGACAAACATCTTCCTCTTATACATCCATTTACATACACATAAACACACTCATAGAGTTGATGTACTTTTTTCTTATAAAAATGCTGCATATATGTTGGTCTCCATCCATTTTCTGTTACTATGACAACATATGTAATGCTAACTAGCTTTAAAAAAGAAGGAGCTTTATTTAGCTCATCATTCTGGAGGTTCAAGAGAATGAAGCTCATATGAGCTTGGCTCCGGTGAGGACCTAAAAAAACTGGGAGTATGTGCAGGAGGAAGACATCACACAAAAGAGGAAACCAGAGAGTAATTCAGGGGTCGGGCTGAGGTTTTATAACTACCTAAGAATCCCATGAGAACTACTCTAATCTCTTATGAAGGCAGCTTCTCCAGCAGGACCTAATGACCTCTCACCAGGCTTCACTGCTCACATGGCCACACTGGGGATCAAGCCTCCAATGTACAAATCCTCAGGGGAGAGACCACATCCAAACCTTAGCAAGACTTCTATTCCAAACTGAAATTGCCTCACTGTGTCATTTTTTTGCCTTAATATGGCTGATGGGTTCAAATATTAAGAACACTAGGAGATGAACAACCATTTCAACTGATTTTGCCTATTTCCATCTGAGCTGCGACTCAAAATGTATTTTGCTTTACTCTACTGTAAGACCTATTTTAAAAACCAAAACCACAGGATTCTTTTCTCTTAGCGGTATAATGAATACATATTTTGTAGCAAGAGATTACTAATCTTTCACCTGGGAAAACCCAACTTTCAGGATTTTATGTACAGGATAAAAAATTAGGAGTATAGTGATATCAAAGTTATCATTTTTAGTCTAAGCCCCTCAAATCTACTTCTCATTAATGGAAAAGAGCATATCAAGGACCATGTAAATAAAGATCAGATTAAAGAAGGATTAATAGCCAACTAATTTGACCAGGAATTTCTTGAGCTGTAGAGAACAGGATGTAAACATGAATTGTTTTTCACTAATGAATGACATTAGTTATTAGGGGAAAAATAGAATAAATGGAAAAACCTTAAGTAACAATTGTTAGGTGCCATTGGTGTCCAACTCATAGCGACCCTATGTACAACATGTGAAACACTATTGATAGTGCTTCTCTGCTATTCATAGGATTTTCAATGGCTGATTGCTTTTTTTTGGGGGGGTAAGTGGGTTGACAGATTCTTCTCCCAAGCCTGCAGCACCTGGTGTTCCCAGGCAGTATCCCATCCATGTACTAACCAGGCTCAACCCTACTTAGCTTCCGATATCTGATGGGATCAGACACCACAGTGGTAAGACTTCAGGCTAAATAACAATACATTTTATTAATATTAGACTAATTGAATACAACAAGTGTAAGCAAATGATATAAAACCACAATCAAAGTGGAAATAAAACAGCATAGTTTTCATATGTTTTTGTCCAATATGAAATGTGAAAAAGCCCTTTTCATTTGATCATTACAGCCATTCAAAAATAAATGATCAGTTGGAAGCCATGGCATATGCCTATAATCCTAGCAACTCTAGAGGCTAAGGCATAAGATGGCAAGTTAGAGGTCAGAAGCAGCCTGCATAACTTAGCAAGATGATCGCAAAATAAAATCTAAAAAATCGGGGACCTAGGAACTCAGCTCAGTGGTAAAGCACTTGCCTACCATGCATGAAGCCCTGGGTTCAACATCAAGCACCACACACAAAAATTAATGGTTAGATTTTAAATTTCTAGAAATAAATAAAAAATTAATCATGCCATCAACATTTAAAGACATCCTTTAAAGTGCTAAATTTTGCTAAAAAGCTTTATATCAATCCTTTTCAGTAGACTATCATAGCCTGAACAATAACCATCAACATCATAGCCTGAAAAGTATGAAAGTATAATTTTAATTCTTACGAAGTAAATGAAAAAGTAGTGTTTTTAAATGTTGTTTTTGTTGTGTTAGGTGCCATCCAGTCATGCCCCACTCATAGTGACCCTCTGTATAACAGAATGAAAGTGTGCCATGCCTGGCACGATGTCACTTCTTCCCTGCTATTCATAGAGTTTTCGAAGGCTGACTACTTGGGGAGTAGCCTGCCAGGCCCTTTTCAGCCTGGAGTACCTGGTATTCCCAGGGCATCTCTCAGCCAAAGACTAACAAGGCCAACTCTGCTTAGATTCCCAGATCAGGCAGGATCAGATACCAGGGTGGTATGGCTGTATTTCTCCACTCTTTTATTTGTTCTTTGGCTGACAGTTTTATGTGCTCTACTCTTGGGCACAATTTCAGAAGATATTAGTGGCTACTTGGGCCCACATTAAGGCTGCCAGATTGTTGAAAATGGCTTTTATACTCACAAAGCAGAAAGACATCAACTACCTTGCCTAATATGCTTTAAGAAAATCATGGTATTCAGTGTTACTCAATGTATAGGTATTTCTAATTACTTGTATTGTTGTTAGGTGTCCTCAAGTTGGTGTCTGACTCATAGTGATCCTACTTACAACAGGCAAAACACTATTATTAGTGCTCCTTTGCTATTCATAGGGTTTTCAATGGCAGATTGTTTCTTGGGAGTGCACTGCCAGGTCCTTCTCCCATGCCTACAGCACCTGGTGTTCCCAGGTGGCCTTCCATCCAAGTACTAACCAGGCCCAACCTTGCCTAGCTTCTGAGATCTGATGGGATTGGATACCACAGTGGTATGGTTGCAGGCAATTACTTGTATTAGATATATTAAAATTGCTGCCAAATGTCAATAAGAACAAAATTCTCAAACCACAATATCATAGTACACAATGCCATTCACCAATCATTTTCATGATGAAAAGGAATGTTTTAACTTAGATCAGCAGTATTGGCAATGTTTAACTACTTACCCAAGGGTAACATAACATGATCCATAGGAATGTGGGAAGAAAATGGCAAAACCTATACTCATTCTTTTATATGTGTGTGTGTGTGTGTGTGTGTGTGTGTGTGTAAAGAAATCTAATTTTTAAATATCCAAAGTGACACTGAAGCCTTCAGTGAGTATGCAAATCAAATACATGATTTAAGTGCAGACATCAATGTACACAGGTCATATGCTGTGCATGAGGTCCCCTGAGGGTGGAGAGGAAGTTGCCTAGCAGATTGTCATGCCCATGACCACTATCATTGTTTTAAGGCTTGCTGCAGTTTATATGAACCTAGTTAACTGAACTTAGTATTTATGTTATCTAATCAACAATTTTAATAAAGGTCTGGGATTTCCCTCAGTTGGTAGAACACTGCTCCCCACTCTCTGAGGACCTGGATTCAATCCACAGCACCACAATCCTGAAACAATTAGCCATTTAAAACCCTATGAAGGTCACTGTGAGGTGGATAGGACAGCACCTAACTGCACAACAATTTTAATGAAACTAGAATTTACCTGGGGCAAGCAGCTTCACAGTATTCTTGTAAATAAATCACAGGTTGACTACTGAGTTACATAAAATGGTAGCGCTGTTTTTACTTTTTACCCCTAAGATTGATCTTGTAGCCAACCGTATTATGAAGTAGAACCCATGACAATTTAATCCTATTTGCCAAGCATTCATCTCTTAGATTAACCAAGACTATTATGTAGATTTAAATATACTTTGATTAACAATGAACTGCTCCTTAAAAATGTTATAGTACTTTTGTGTCTTTGTGAATCATTTTTTTTTCAGCTGTAACAGTCATTAAAAGCAAACATCACACTGATCCAAGTCTTCCAAACCTCTGGATGACAAAATGAGAAATGAATATTTAAAATAAAACAATGATTTTCTAACACATAAATTTTAAAAGGAGGATTTATTTTAAATATTGGTAATATAAAACAAGATGATTATTTTAAAATACTAATTCATCTTTAAATGTCCACATTTTTCCTATTGTTTTCTTTTGGAGTTTTGTTTGTTTGTTTGTTTTGAGACAAGGTTGCTTCATATAGCCCAGCCTAGTCTTATATTCCTGGGCTCAGGCGATCTTTCCACCTTTGCCTTCTAAGTTCTGGGACAACAGGCAAGCACTATAGCTCCTAGCTTCTATCTTCTATGTATGCTTTTAAAGTAAATAGTATATTAGGACCATGATAAATGTAGATAATTTACAAATAATTTTATGGAATAAGGGTTCCTGTTTCAAATATTTCTCAAAATGTGTATATATAATCATAAAGGTTACTTACAACAATCTAAAACTATTGTTGATCAACATGGTAGCCTCTAGCCTGCAGCGGTAGCCTTGTGGCATTCTATCCCGTCAGATCTCGGAAGCTAAGCAAGGTCAGGCCTGGTTAGTACCTGGATGGGAGACCGCCTGGGAACACCAGAAGCTGTAGGCTTGGGAGAAGGACCTGGCAACCCCCGCCCAAAAATCAATCTGCCATTGAAAACCCTATGAACAGCAGAGAAGCACTGACAATAGTGTTTCCCCTGTTGTGCAGAGGGTCGCTATGAGTCGGATACCGACTCAATGGCACCTAACAACAACAACAACAAGTCACAAGTGACTATGGTGTACTCAAATTGTGGCTCACATTATGGAGAAAACTCATTTTTAATTTTTTTTTAAATTTTAATCAACTTAAATTTAAAACATGAAGCAATGTCAAATAAGGATTTCTATTAAATATGCTTGTATTGTCTTATGGAATTACATTTTCCTTTAGTTGCTAAAAATTTAGCATCTGAATTGAGATGTTCTATAAGTTTTAAATACATACCATATTTCAAAGTATCATGCAAAAATCTCATTAATAATTTTTGTTGATTTAATTTAGAAATATTTTAGTTATGTGAGGTTGAGTGAAATCAATGTTTAAAATTAATTTTACCTATTTCTTAATTAATTTTACCTTTTCTTTAATATGATTCCTATCCAATTTAAAATTATATATGTGGATTACAGTTATTTCTATTGGACAGTGTTGGTCCAAAGGTAGTATGTGAGGATAGAGATTTATAGCAAGAACGCTCAGTAGAATGGACTTGTACCTTATGAAAGATTGAAGATTAGGATAATAGACCAATTTTCAACCTATAAAATGGTGCACATCATACTTTAAAATGAGATTAAGATGTTGTAACTGGCATTCATTGAATTTAATGCAACTAGGAATTCCCATTGGTGTCTACCATATATCTCTTGAGTTGTAAAGAAATAACTTATACAAGCATTAAATTGCAGTTACCAATTTTAACTCTATTTCTGAAAAATAGCAGAATTTTTAATACTATATAAAGCCTGGAACAAAAAATTAGAAAAGAATTAAAAAGATAATATAGATATGAGACCTTTTTGAGAGAATAACAGAAGTGTATGTATTACTTGAACATATGATATCATTAAAAAATAAGTGATCCTGTCTCTTACAGATAGCTGACAAACTGGTCTAGACTGGTCTAAACATACAGAAACATTCCTGTTCAGCCCATTAATTTAGTCCTCTTATATGAGTAGATCAGAAAAAATCAATAATTTTCTCATACAAAATAAATATTCAGTTAGAAAAATTACCTATAGAATATACATAGAATTACCTATATATAAATTTATTTTTATTATTATTTCTTTTTGTTGTAGTAGGATATTGAACCGGGCCTCACACATACTTTACACCCCTAGTCCATTTTTTAATTTTTTATCTTGAGACAGAGTCACGCTAAGTTATACAAGCTGCCTCTGGCCTGGATCCCGTGATCCTCTTATGTCTGCCTCCCAATTTGCTGGGATTACAGGGATGAGCTATCATGCCCAGCATATAATGCATTTTTAATTAACATCCCCATTTGAGTCTCTTCGTCATCACAGTCACTGGTACCCCATATGAAAGGTGACTATGGTAATAGGTAGAGAAAAAGTAATGTGTCGGCTTGATAGTTGCAGGTAAACAGATCATTTTTTCATCATGGATCATGTTTAAGCTTGAACTATAAGATTTTGGCAACTCCTATTTTAAAGCATTTGAAGCATTGTAAATCATCTTCAACATAGAATTCTACTTTTTTAATTTCCCCCTAAACATGAAGCTTCACATGAGAAATTCCTTTGGAAACATTAGTGTTCAGAATACTTTTGATTTCTTTGAAGACATAATATTTCATATCTTTTCTGATGTTAATAAATAAATATAATCTGGTAGAATTTCAAATCAAAGTCAGAAAGTTGGTGGTTTCATATTTTTAAGGTAATTTGCCTCATTTTGTTCTTGAGATGGTAGAGCTTGTGAGTTTAAATCTGTAGGATCAGGGATTGTCTGGAAGCCCATCTGGTAACTAAGGTGAGTATGTAGTAGCAAAGCAACCAGAGAGAGAGAGAGAGAGAGAGAGAGAGAGAGAGAGAGAGAGAGAAACTAATATAACATATATTTTGTAATTGAACTGGGCCAATGAAAACTAAAGAGAGAAAGACAAGGAGCAGTATTCCAATGTTTACAAAGTAGTTCAAGGAAAGACTTCCGAAAGGGGCAAAAGAGAATAAAAGAGATTTGCTGGCAGATGAAATTGCAGTCTATTTTTAAGGCAAATCAGTGAAAAATGGAAAGAATGGCAAGGATCATAGCAGTAAGTCAAGGGAGGTAAGGAGTGCTCCCTTTTTCTTCTTGAAGAAGCATCCGAGAGTAGAAAAAATATTCAAGAGTAGAACAAAACTAAAAACCAAGATGCAAGCTGTAAGTGTTTGGTTGGAACAGAGAAGAAAAACTGACCTTGGGTGAAGTACAGACTGGTATTGTCATTAAAATAATAAAACAGTGTTATGATAAATCTATTACATTATATGCCTTTCTCAGATATGTAGGGTAGGTGAGAAAGAGAACCTTCCATTATCTCAGCAAAGTCTGAAGATTACCCTCACTTTCTATAGGCTCAATATCTAACTAAGGACTAATGACTCCTCTGAGATCTTCTCCTTCTTTATTTCTTATTTTAAAAGGCAATTTTGCTCATTTAATTAAGATAAAGAAATTTTTGTAGTTGCTTGTGGTGGTCTGTTAGGATTTTTGCATTTTTACCACAACTGCTTGTTTAAACACTTCATTTCGCTTCTAATTATCTTACATCTTTTAAAATTATTTTGAAATACTTTTATCTGTCTTTGAATGTTTAACTTTGTAATCACATAGGGAACAAAAGCCCACACATATCTGTTAGCACGAGAGGTAAAAGCCCTTTCCTGAAGACCTCATTCCACATTTCACCTCCACAAATATTCTTAAACTCTGCTCTTTGGGAAATACAACTTATTAAAATATGTGTTACTGTTTAATGTCATTCTGCCTTTCTTGCTGTGAATTGCAAAGAAGAAGGATCGAGTCTGATTTTTTTCAATATTCTGGGTATCAACTAATAGGAGCTTATAAGTGGGGATTTAACAAATGCTTGTGGAATATATGAATGAAATGAGTGAGTTCAGAAGATAACTTCTCTGAAAATGAAACTCAGTATCATTTTTGTATGGTTTGGTTAGCTGCAATACTTTGAATACATGGAAATAAGTGTTCAATTCTGTCACCAAAAGAATGCCTTGACTAGGAATTCTATGTTCTACAGTTTTATTCTAAATCACTGATCTAAATAACTCAAGAAAATCATAAACCACATACTCTCACCTTCCTCTCAGAATTTGCCCAAAGACCATTTAAGTTAGTTGATAAAAAGCATAATACATTATTGCTGGGGCAACTCAGAGCTTAAATTGGGCCCTACTAATAAGAAAGAAGGGGGCTGGGATTTAGCTCAGTTGGTAGAGCACCCCTCTGCAGTCTCTGAGGTCCCAGGTTCGATTTCCAGCATGGCAAAAATGGGAGTAGGATGTGGCAGTCCACTCCCAAGGCAATCCTGAAATGATCAGCCATGGAAAGCCCTATGATGGTCACTATGAGTCAGACACAACTCACGGGCACCTAAAAACACGGAGAAACATTATGATGATAAGAAGTCATCATAATGCAGATTACTGTATTATCATCTGTTAAATTCTCCAGTCTCTGGAATGATAAAATTGTATTGAGTCATAGTCCTTCAAAGCCAGAATTTATAAGTTTTTGATGATGCTGTTTTGATTCATTTCGGTATCAAATAAAGAGGGGACGTTGGCAAAATTTCTGCTGTTCTATATAAAAGACAGACTCCCATACATACCCAAGCCAGCCTAGGCTCAGCTGGCCCCTCAAGAATATACAAGCAAAATACTTGCATTGTGTGCTGACTGCCATGTCCCCTTAGTGAAGTATATTGTTGTTAGGTGCCATCAAGTTGTGTCCAACTCACAGTGACCCTCATAGGATTTTCAATGGTTGATTATTTCGGGATTTCCTTTGGAGTGGATTGCCACATCCTTCTCCCATTTTTGTGGTGCTGGGAATTAAACCCTGGACCTCATAGACTGCAGACCCATGCTCTACCAACTGAGCTAAATGCCAGCCCAGTGAAGTGTGGGCCAGGCTTTTTGTATCTATAACAGAATGTCAACTTTGATCAAGGTCTAGACTTAATTAAAATTTAAAACAAATTATTCATCCCCCTAATCTGCTCAATGTCCTGTACTTATTTCTCATTGCTCTTAGAAGTCTTAAATCTTTAACAGACTGCTACAGTCTGCTGCCAGTGTCCTCAGCCTTTCTCATCAAGTTCACCCATATCTCACAGCATTCCTGATGAGTATGTTCAGGTCCTTCAACAGGCCAGGCCTCTTCTTTCCTCTGGCTTTCACCCACACTCACCTCCCTGCCTCCTCTTTCCCCCTGTGACCACATCAGACCCTCCATATCCAGGTTAAATTCATTCAACAAGTATGTCTGAGCAAATACCATGTGCCAGGGATGAATTAAGGCTTCAGAGAGCCAGACAAGAATAAAACAAATAGTCCTAATATAAACAGGAAATAATCTGGGAGAATAAATTTGGTGAAGAGAATTTTAAGAGAGAGGTGACTCGTGACACTTTACCTCTTTTTAGATTGGAGGGACATGCATGGTCTGTGTGAGAAGATGATTGTTTAACAGAATGACAATTAGCATAATAAGGAAATAGCCACACAAAGAGAGAAGAGTAAGTATCAAATCCCTAAAATGGGAATGAGTTTGGTGTACGAAGAATGGAAGATGGCTGGAACAGAGATGAAGGGAGAGATACAGCCAGGACATGCTTGTGCAGGGTTTAGTCTGACAAAGCAGGAAGGAAGTTTAATTTTATCCTGAGTAATGTGATGCCTTTGGAGGATGCAAAGCAGAGAAGTGAGCACATATAATTTAAAAAGATAATCTGGTTTTCCAGTGTGGAGAATGGATTGCACATAGGAGCAAACATGAGGGCAAGATCGTAGAAGAGACTTAAGGAGCTTGGCCCGGTCAGTTAAAGGAGAAATGGAAAAAAGGAGACAGGTCGAGGATAACATTGGAACAATTCAATAAGATCTTATGAACTGAATATGAAACATAAGTGGAGGGAGATAATGCAGGAAAAACCTATAGTTTTTTTCTAGATTGTTCAGACAGAGGGCAAGGTCAATGCCATCAGCATAGTGTCACACTGAAGAGAAGACTGGCTGGGTGGGAATCCTGGCTCCAACACTTAATGCTGTTTGACTTATGACTGAAAAGAGGTTATTTGGCCTCTCCACCCATTTGTCTTTGTATTTATAAAATCTGGGAAGTAACAACACCACCTCATATAGTTTTTTGTGAAAATTTAATAATGTCTACAAAAACTGCATAACACAACTTTTGGAATATAATAAGTCCTTACTGAATTTGCTGTCAGTATTATTGCTGTCATTGCAATTTTTATTATAACCTAGCTGTGGAACACAATGAAATAAAGTAGTCTGAAAAATTCGACACATTTCAGCCATGTTAAGTTGGAGATATTCATTAGAGATCCACATCAAGAAGTTGGTGGGCAGAAATGCAAAGAAAACTAGCGTTCTGGGAATGGTCAGGTGCTAATGATGCAACTTCCACAATTACAGAAGTGGAAAGTCTCTTCTGTAGATTGTTTTGAGAGCTACTTATAGGTCCCCTAAGAAAATGTCGCAGAGAGAGAAGAAAAGAGAGCTAAGGGTTCTTCTTAAAGACAATCCAATACTTAAAAGATCAGGATAGGAGAGGAAAGACATGGAAGGAACCAGAAAGAGAACCAGAGAGTGAGGTAGGAGGGCATCCTGGGATGATGCCAGGAAATGGAAAGACCAGAGGAAACTAGCTAACTGGGTCTTGTGCTAGGGAAAAGTCAGGTAAGACAAGAACAGAGAAGTGACTAATGAAATTGACACACTGAAGGTCTTGGGGAATCTTGACAAGGGTTTTCTCAGTAGAGTCTAAGAAATAGAAACCTGAATGTCAGCTCCTCGGAGAAACCTTTTCTCAGTCTCTGCACTAGAGTAGTTCCCTTCTCATTTCACTTGTCATTTTTCTAGAACTTATATAGGTAACTGCAAAGGTTGACTTTGCACTAAATCATTAACTATGTAAAGTATATCATTCTTATCATTCTTATCACTTATTTCTATATTCCCTAAGAGCTAGTAAGGGCAAGCATCACATCAGTCTTGTTTTTCAAAACACCCTCAACAATTTAGCAGGATGCCTCTGCATAGCATTGTTCATTTATAATGAATGAGTGAATGTATTTAAAAACTATTTTTCTTCTTTTGAATAATATACACATTAACTGACCTACTTACTTTCAGATCATTTCTAAGTTTTTTGCATAACTGAATAGTTGGATTTGTTCCAAGCCCCTGAAATCATTTCAGAGTGAGGAGGTAGAATAAAAACAATGAACAGATAGTTTATTTTGAAAAGCATCATTACCTATCTAAAGTTATTTTTTTCAAAAGAACAAATATCTCTACTAAGGGAGCTCATTTTAGCACTCAATCTAAAATTAATTGCCATCTATCCCTTATTAAAACCCACTTGAGACAACTGATATTTGAGAGAAGAAAGCTATGGGCCAAGTTAAATGTCCATTGCTATAAATTGCCTTTAGCTTTATCCTGTTATAAATGAAATCATCAACTCTCTTGGCTTAATTGTCTTTGGTTAGCTCTTTGCTAAAATGACACTGTAGAAGTAGTATTCACTATTATGTCTTTAGGTTTTAGAGAACATTACTATAAGTAGTCATATACTAAGGATATTTTCGCATCCTATGATAACAAAGATTCCCATAAAATTCTTATGTTGCTCCATGTTCCAAATAAACACAATGCAACTGATATGAGAAATTTCTCTGGAGTGGAGAATAGTAATTGATTTATGTATTTTTATGATTAATATATATGTTTCCTTTATGTGATGATGATAATTATGTAGTTTAATCCATTGTCCTTCAATACTAGGATATGCACATTTATTCAGGTGAACATCCTATGAAAGTACAATTTTTACAACCTATTTATAGGTGTGCATTTTTCATACATTACCTCTACTTTTCCAGAGCAGAAGGAGTGTTAATAAATAAAAAGAAAAGAATGAATGTCCTTCCCTCTTCCCTTCAGTTAAAATCAGGGACAAACTATTCTTTTTGCTCAAGTCCTACCCATTCCATGAAGACATTCTAGACACCATGAACAGAAAAAGGCTCTTTTTTTATACTCCCAAGATCACACTCGGACATATAGCATGGGATTATCCTCATACACAATGTGATATTTGATTATATATTACTCTTAAATATTAGGTCACTTTTGAGATTTTTTTTTGTTTTGTTTTGTTTTAGAGCTTTTGAGTTTGGTGATTTTAGTTTAAAGCCAGATAGAAAAAAATGCAAAGAAAAAAGTAAAACCAAAAAAATTGACAAAATATTGTACTGTTTGAGAAATTAATATGCTTTTCTGTTTAAGTTACCAGCATTACATTGTTATTAGGTGCCGTCGAGTCGGTATCCGACTCATAGCGACCCTCATAGGGTTTTCAATGGCTGACTGTTTCGGGATTGCCTTGGGAGTGGGTTGCCAGGTCCTTCTCCCATTTTTGCAGTGCTGGGAATCGAACCTGGGACCTCAGAGACTGCAGCGCAGTGCTCTACCAACTGAGCTAAATCCCAGCCCCACCAGCATTACACAGACTTTAGCAAATCTTGTTCCTACACTGTTAAGATCTAAAAATACATCTCAATCTTTGCATTCTTACTCAATCTACCCAATATTCTGTTTCCTTCCTTTTTCTTTTCATCTTTTATTTTTATATATCACATGTCTCACTTTATATAAATGAATTGATATAAAGTAGAACAACAGTTATTATTCTCTACTGAATATCTTCTCAATTAAATCAAAAGCTCTTAAAACTAAGGGTGATGTTTTCCTTACTTTTTATCCCTCATAGAAAATATATATTGCTGAGTCAAGTGTTATCTACGTAATGAGTGATCAAACCAAAGTTATAGTTTTTTCTGTAATTTGTCTTATAATTCATGAATAATTTTATAGTTATAAGAATCAACAAATTTCATGAACCAAGCCCAACAGAAGAAAAATAAATTTAGAAATTCATCATTCATATATAGATAAATTGACAAAAGTTTATATTTAGCAAGGCCTTACAATACATTATAAATGAAACTAAATGTATATCTTTAACAACTAGTAGATAGGCTAGGACTTCAATATCTTTTTCATATATGTGTAGTGTAGACATTTTATTACTAAGTGAAATATTCAATTAGATCTTTTTCCAAAAATGTGGCAAATTTCCAGGCAAACAGCAGTACTTCTAAGTTCTGGAGTTCCTGCATTCAACCCCCAGGACTGAAAAAATACTGTCCTTTTACCCCAAAAGTAATTTATTAATTCATTCTAAATTTAGAGAGGTAGTTGAAACACATTTAATATGAAATTACTTAATGCATTTATTTCAGTTTTTGAGATTTGAAAATACATTATCATTTGAATAGTTTCTATTTTCAGAAATGTTTAGTGAACAATATCTCAACCAAACAGCGAATGATTCATTTTATAGTCTCTTCCAATTCTTGCACATAAGAATGCACATTTAACTGAGTTAAATCAGAACATTTAATATTGATTATTTTCCTCTTTAAGAACACATAAAGCATTTTCCCTAAGTTATCATGATGATAATTTTTATTACCCAGTCATTAGAATATCAAACATACTCAATTATTATGAATACATTGTAAAGGACTATGTAATGATATACTAAATAACAGATACAGAAGGAAACAAATATGGAAAGAGTTCATGTCAAAACTGACTGAGGACAAAAAAAATGTAAATACCAAGGACTAAAAGAAAATCTAAATGCTCAGCGGATGAGACAGGGTCACTGGGCGCTGTAAGGTGACATGGGAGAAGTGAAGGTAGAGGCAGATTCCTGCATGCCCCTAGCCTTGCTTCCCAGCCTTATTAGCAGTCTGTCTTACCAGCACCAATAGTATTTCTGAGGGGAGAAATCACATACAACACAATAGTGGTGATATCTATGCTACTACTCCAAACAAAACCACAAAAGGTCTTGGTAGAGAAACTCACTCTGGTCTCTGTCTAGATATCCAGAGTAATGCTATCAAAGTATCAAAGGAGAGTTGTTGTTGTTGTGATTATTATTATTATTATTATTATTATTATTATTATTATTATTATTATTATTACATGCTATTCCTAGTTGTTGTTGTTAGGTGCTGTCGAGTCGGCATCTAACTCATAGCGACCATATGTACAATAGGAGAAACACTATTGTCAGTGCTTCTCTGCTATTCACAGGGTTTTCAATGGCAGACTGATTTTGGGGAGGGGGTTGCTGGGACCATCTCCCAAACCTATAGCACCTGGTGTTCCCAGGTGGTCTCCCATCCAAGTACTAACCAGGCTCAACCCTGCTTAGCTTCCAAGCTCTGATGGAAGCGGATGCCACAGTGCTACCTATGGCTACAGGCCATTCCTAGTTAGTAATGAACAAAATATCTTCTATTTAATATGAAATGCTTTAAACTATAACTTTGGCCACTAGATATTAGTATGAATTTTACAAACTGAAACATTATGACATGCCTACTTATCACCAAAAACATAAAACAAAATTTGTAAGATTTCCCCCATAGAATGGCATATTCGAAGTAACACTATTTATATTACTGTTCTAGACATACTGAATGTCTGCCAGTCAACTTAGAGTAATAGTATTAAAATTAGGAAATTTTATACTGGATTCCCAAATTCATTTCTTTTGCAACAAAACATTCAAATTAAAACACAGTTCAAGATTTCCTCTGATGGGGAGGGAGGTCAAATTTCCATCATTTATCCAAGTGCAGACTAGACAACAATAGATTTGAATTCTGCATGCAAGAAACCCTGGCTTACCTTGTTACAATTAGATAAATTATTTATAACAATAACCTCAAACTCTATAGTCCTCATTTTTGTAGTCCTGTGAGACGAAGTGTTGATCTGATTTAGTGTGTCACTCATGAAAAGGGTGCTGAAATAAATATTCTGATAATTTCTTTTTCATGAATTAATCCACTTAAATATATTTTCACAAAGCCCACCACATATTTTTGGAAGAGGGTGACCAAAACACATCTGTTGTAGAGTGACTTAAAATATTTCCCTAACAGAATTTTGTTCTTTGTCATGTTGGCAAGTCAACAAAGGACAGCTTTGGGTTAATAATGTTTTTAGATGAATAAAGGAGTCAACAAACAGTTAAACCTTACAATTCAATAGTGATGGAACAAATCTTTAAAACTGAGAAAATCACCTTTCATCAACACCAACAATTATACAGACTACACAACTGATTGTTTTTCCACTTTTTAGCTGTTTCATGTGCTGTCCAGCAACCCAGCCACAGTGTGGTATCTAAAGACAGTATGACGATGAATGTGGGATTCAGAATGGATCAATGTGAACTTTTCATTAGTTCTGAATATGTTAAAAATAGGAAAAAGAAAAAAGAAAAAGAAAGAAGAAAGAATGCACAAAGTTTCTACTAAAATTTTATGAAATGTTGCTGTATATGAGCACAGCTAATAAAAGAAAAAGGCAATGTAAAGTGTGGCCAAAAGACTTTAAAAAAAGACACACAATAGTTATATGTGACTAATCAATGTTCAAGTCCTTGAAACCACTATTACCATAATTGGCATTTAATTTAAAATTTTCAATGTGAGCTTGTCCCTGCTCAGAGTTTTCAACTTGAGAAGTTAAAAAAGTGTGAGTATAATAACCAAAAACAACTGAACTGGAAACAATACAATGATTTACATTAAAAGAATTGAGGATATTAAGGCCCCCTATTAAAATGTTCCATACTACATGAATCTAAGAAATTTAAGAATAATTATTAACACCTCTTCATATTTCTTCCAACATGCAGAGATTTTGTTGATAAGAAGATACTCATCCCTACCCACTAAAATTATAAGAACTGAAACAATGCATGATGAGACACTATAGGGGAACTACCATGTACTTGAACAATGCTACAGAAATATTTTATACCTATATTGGTATATCAATTATGTCATCTACCATACTCCAAATTTCCAAATAGGAAACTAGAAAAGGTTGAAGACCTTGCCTTCAAATTGTTAAAATATCTTCTCCCATAAGACATATGAGCTTGATTCATGAAAATGATTATATTTTTTAATATTTTGCAATTAGTATATAGAGTTATGATTACACAAGAGTAAGAATAAGAGTCAACACTGAAGAAAAAATTGACTCAATATGGTAAAAAATATGATACTTAAATGGTTGTGAAAGAGAATATAATTCAAATTTCTTTTTCAAAATATTTTAGAATAAAAAATGAAAGAATGAGATATGTCTTTAACCAAACAGAATACTAAATTATAACTTCTTAAGTCTACAGGATGGAATAAAATTTTGAGAACAATTAAGATTAAAGAATAAAATCTTTTATGGATGATTTGTGCTCTACTAGCAAATCCTGTTAACTAAAATACCACAGGTAAAGATGTTTATTAAAAGATATAATTTCTCTCTTCAATTGTGACAACACTGTAACAAACTTTATAGGTAAAACAGCAAGTTTATGTTTTAAAATCTGATTATTACATAAAACAAAATGCCTACCTCAGACTACATGAAGAGATATTTTGCTAATAATACTTGTCTACATTTTTCTTTAAAACCAAGGATCTCTACTTTGAATTTAATTTATAATTCTTTTGGGAACAGTATGCATGATTGAGTTTTCTGTCACCTTATGCAATCAATGTATGTTTTTCCAAATGAAATAATTCAAAAAGAAATGCAAAGAAAACATTCCTAAGTATTATGAGACCAAAAAGCAAACAAAACAAAACAAAGAAACAAAAACTCTCCAAAAATAAAAGCCTACACAACAATGGCAAGTAATCACTTCCTAAAGCCAGTCCACATATATATTCTAGAAGACAGTATAAACTTGCTTGTAATTTCATTGCAAACTTTGGGCAGGTTTACAACATCGTGAAAAAGAAAAGTAGAAGAAGGAAAAATGTGTCCGGGGACTAACTCTTCTTAGTAAAGTCTTGCCATTGTTGCTTTTCGTAATTCCATAAAGCCAAACCAGGAAGTATATTCCCGGAAGATGTAAGTGATTTCTTTACCTTTCAGTTTCACGTTTTGAAATCTTCTCTAGTTGTTGTTATGTAATTTGGGAACATTTCTAGAACTCATTGGAACTATAAAAACTTTTTGGTTCAAAAAGTCAACAAGCATAGAACAAGAGCTAAAACAAAGCAAAGCAAAACAAGTCAAAACAAAACTATCACATACTTCATGGATGAATTGTGAAAACAAAACAGAGACTTCTTACCAAGTACCCCAAGTCGATAGTTGACTGTGATGACGATCACATTGCCATAGCTTGCCAAGACACTCCCATCATATAAATTTCCAGTACCTTCCATATACGAGCCACCATGGATATACACCATCACTGGTTTGGGACCTCCACTGTCCCGAATATCTGAAAAACAAATGGTTGGCAATTGTTCTTATTCTCAAAACAATGCACATAATGAAACAAAGAATACATTTTCCATTTCAGGAACAAGAGGGCATGATTTTAACACAGGTTTTTAAATTGCTGTTTTTCTTAAAGTGTTTCTTAAGCAACTCGTACTAAGAGCAATTGCACAAAAGAACAATAGGCATCCATTGTTTTCTACCTAAATTGTTTTACAGATCATAAATTGACTTACAAAACTTGATTAAATTGTAATTAGGGGTAAATTTTAGTGCATTTGGATTGATTCTTGAAGTAACAGTAAAACCAAAAGAAATTATAGAATGACAACGATTTTTCAGACTTTTTAAAAATGTTACAGATATCATGTAGAATTTATGAACATAAACTAAAGACAATGGCCTCATAGTTACTGTGAATAACAATCTGTTTTTCCATCTATTTACTCTAAGGCTTTGTATCAAATGCAACAGGATGACATTAAGTCATTTGTGTTCCCATTTGTGAACATAATTACTGTATTGGAAAGAGTTTCACTTCCCCACTTACATACTGTCAAACTAAGCAGTAAAGCCATGTATACCTGAGCACCTGTTGTTGTTACCTTTCTGGGAATGTCACGTAAATATTTTTTCAGAAAATCCAGCCTATTCACTCATTCCACCTAACCTTAACTTTTGGGAGACGAGAATGACTAAATCATATATATATATATATATATACATACATACATACATATATACATATATACATATATACATATATATATATATATATATATATATATCCTCTTCTGTTAGCTACATTAGCTATGTACTCTTCTTATTCTCACTTTGGGCCATGGTTTTTACTATGTAGACATGAGATAGATGAAGCTAAGTTCAAGTATTTGGGGCTGAGGTTTTAGCTCAGTTGGAAGAGTGCTGCTCTGCATGCTCTGAGGCCCTGGGTTCCTTCCTCAGCACTGCAAAAACAGAAGGACCTGTCAGCCCATTCTGGAAACAGTTCTGAAACAATCATCCACCAAAAACCCTATGAATAGCAGAGAAGCACTGACATAATGCCGGGCATGGCAAAGGGTCTGGAAGTGTTTCCTTCTGTTGTACATAGGGTTGCAACAAGTCAGACCCCACTTGATGGCACCTAAAAACGACAACAAGTTCAAATATTAAGTGCCAAAATTTAGCTTAACACTAAGGGGACTTCTGTAACTATGAAGTTTAGTCAAATACCTTTCCTTTCCTAAGGTGCATTGACCATAATTATTTAGTTTTCAACAAGGGTCCAGAAAAAACATACAGGTATAGTTGTACTCAGTATGTAAAATGCAGTAATTTCTATAGAAAAAGGCTAATCTATATATTCGTTCTAAATATTATATTGAAATATTATATGTATCTGTATTTATCTGACTATAAATATATACACAAATAAAACATTGCTATTATAACAGCCTGTGATCTCTTATACCCATAATTAAAATTATATCACATATATTATCTTGATATATCTTGATACCATTTCACATATATTTGAGAGGATAATTTAAAAGTACAATTTTGCTCCTTTGCTTTTGAAATATTTTTAATCAAACTGAACTCTACTACAACTTTAGGATTGATGTGTTGGCATTCAGAATGGACACAAAGTCATTGAAAGATCTGGTGATTATTTACAGGCTGCTTTACTTTTCATGTAAAAAAAAGATTAATATATTTTTGTATTTTTAATTTCAAGTGTTTTTCTTTCTCTCTCTTTTTTTTTTTTTTCAGTACAAGGGGGCTGAACCTAGGGCCTTGGGCATGCTATGCAAATGCTCCCTCCACCCCTTTTTAATTTTTTGAGACAGTCTTGCTAAATTCCACATGCTGCTTCTGGCCTCCAACTTGAGATCCGTTCCCAGGGTCAGTGGGATTACAGGCACACGCCACAGTGCATGATTAATTTAAATGCCTCAGATTTTCTACTGTAATAACAACGTGATTTAAGTGAAATATCATTTCAAGATCAGAATTGCAGTTTAATTTGGTTGTCTAGGTTTTCAAATTGAGGAAATGTTCATGGCAGAATTTAGAGGTTTTTTATTATAAGAGACTATTTTAAATTGACTTAGTCCCAGAATATAAACTCATTACTACACCTCTTCCCCTGAGGGCATACAGTACTTCAGAAGAATGCCCTGTTTCTACCCAGTGAGAGGAAGAGGCTGTGACATAGAAATCATCTGCTAGACACAGCTACGTTTAAGGGGGAAACCTAAATTGTTTTCTCCTAGAATTCTTTAGAGGGAAAATGATACATCTATAAAAAGATTTGAGGGCTTGTGGAGATGCAGGACTTGCACAGAGAAAGTAATCCTTTGAAATTGTTAAACTATGCACCTTAAATGCCTGTTTGCTACATGCAGTTATAGCTACTTATTTTTCTAGTATGGTTGGCACTGAAGAAGCAATAATAAATTATTAAACTGAAATCATTAACTGACTTCACAGCAGACATTGTATTCTGCTAATTGTATGCTTGGAGGTAGCACAGAGGGAGGCTGTTTCAGAATTCTTCTTTAATTAAAATTACATAGAATTACAAAGCACCAACTGTGAACAGTAATGAAATCTTGGAAGAAGCATTCTGTTCACCTGGAAAACAATACAGGCACACAGTGAGTAGACCTGCTGCATTTTACACTTAATAACACAGCAAAGTGGACATTGTCAGAAAACATTGAAAATAAGACAAAAGAATCTAGGGACTATTCTGAGCTGAATCTCTTTATTTTTCTTTGAAAATTGGATTTGAAAGGATCACTGATAGTTTGGGCTGATATTAATTTCCAGTTTGTCTTTTCAAACTTTTTAATGATTTCAACCTTGCCTAATAACTTAGTATATTGAACAGTTCTTTTCCAGAAAGTTTTACAAAATTCTAATGGAGGGGACTGAAAAATATTTCTTTGTGTTTTAAGCAACTCTGAAGTTAATGCTGTAAGTAGTATTAATTATTAAAATATGTAAAAATTCTTGGATATAACAAACTTTAAGACTGGTAATAAAGTTTGGGTAACTCTAGAATTCTTAGAAATCTTCTAATACAAAATAATTGGAGATATTTGATAGTGTTTTATCAGAGTGGCCCATCTTAGATGTTACTTGTTTGCATAGTTTTTATGTTTTTTAAATATTAAATTAAGTGTAAATTTTCAAATTATAACTACTAATTTCCTAAAAGAATTAGAATTTTGTAAATGAAAATCATGTATCAGATGTATCAATAAATACTGTCTACTCATAAAGGGCTGGGATTTAGCTCAGTTGGTAGAGCACTGCGCTGCAGTCTCTGAGGTCCCAAGTTCAATTCCCAGCACCGCAAAAATGGGAGAAGGGCCTGGCAATCCACTCCCAAGGCAATCCCGAAAGAGTCAGCCATTGAAAACCCTACGAGGGTTGCTATGAGTCGGATATGGACTGACGGCACCTAACAACAACCAACAACAACTCATGCCATCATTTTGATAATCAAAATTTAGGGGCATATTTATCTTCAGAAACATATATTAAATGTACTTTAGGTATATTGATTTTTTAACAACCAAATTGACTTATAAATAAGGTAGAATATTAGAATATGTGAGTTACCTATTCATTTAAGATTTTCTCTTTTTTTTTTTTTCCCACAGTACTGGGGAGTTGAACCCAGGGCCTCACACATGCTAGGCAAGTGGTCTGCCACTGAGCTGCACCCTCTGACCCTTTTTTATTTTGTGACAGGGTCTAAGTTGTGCAGGCTACTTCTAGCTTGTTATTTGTAATCCTTCTTGCTCAGCCTCTCTAGTCACAGATAAGACAGTACCTTTCTCACTTAAGATTTCTGACTTTGCCTAAACAGGTGTTACCGATTTTACTAAAATTGTCAGAGACCTTAAAAGATTAGCTCAGTTCCAATAAAACTATAAATATTCATCAAGTATGTGTGTATTTTCTATTATTTGCAATGTTTTTAGGCCTTACTAAATACATACAGCTTTGAAAGGAGTGGAATGGTAAGGGAAAAATATAATACTGATTATATTTCTTCTAAATTTTTTAGAAAATACTTAAGTTTATGAGGTTAATAAAATAATAAACTTGGAATCTGGACAGAAACTTTGGTTTTAAGTTTTATTAATGATGATGGTCTTCTGATAAACCAAACTTTCATAGTAATGTAGCATGTGTCAATAGATCTAGAGCCATTAATGGAGATTTATTTGTGCCTGACAACCAGAGTTTGGCATCACAATTCCCTTTAATGGTTCTAGTGAATAATTATTAGACTCATAACTCCTTAAATATGTTTACTGGTTTCTTACTTCATAAGGATTCATGAAGTGGTTAATTGCCCATACGTTAGAGTTTTGGAATTTAACAGTTTTAAACTTGTGAAGCATTGTCTCAATTAAATCTTCCCCTTATACAAAAGGACATGAGTGCTTTCCATGCATTTTTATAGAATTCAGTTATCACAGAACCACCAAAAGAATACAGAATTGTTGGCTGAATTTGTACTTGTCAAATTGGACATAACATGAAGGTATATTTTTAGTTAAAAAGTATATAAGAATCTGCAGAGTAATTTTTAGAAAAGCTCTATGTAGAATATAAAATTGCATTTGAATATTAACATGTTAGTACTAAGGTATTATTAGCACAATTGAGTACTTTCTAAAGTCTCCTACATTTCTGAAATAAATTGGGGAATATCTGGGATATGGCTTTGAGCCATTTTTACCACTTCAAATTAGTTTTTTTTAAAACTTTGGAACAACCTGTATCTTATGATAGTGATCTTTAGGTTATAAAAATCAAATTTAAAATGATAAATTGTGTTCAGTCTAGACATGGCAAAACATGGTTGACAGGGACACACAAGAATTAGAAGTGAGTAATAACCTCCACTGAGAAGCCTTTCATCAATCTAAGAGTATAAAGGCCAAGCCTGGTGGATGTCACAGGTGGCCTTAGAATGCACAGGCTGAGACAGGGCCTGGAAATTAGGTAAAGTGGTAGAAGTATGGAGAAGTAATGGAGAATTTCCGATATATAATCAATAGCCTGACTTCTCTGTGAAGGAAAAGGAGTAATCTATCAAGTAATTGATGCTCTTTGCTTTCTGTCCCATGATGTGGCTTTAACATTTGTGACACATTCAATGTGAAAATTAGATTTAATTTTGATTCACACATCTACAAAATAATTCTAAATGAAATTGAATCAAAGATGCTCTGCTTTCCCACTATTTCCCCTCATGGGATGTTTGAATCCATCTTTTCTCTCTTCAAAACAATTATCCAATACAACACAGAGTAATAAATTGAAGTAAAATTGAGTGAGCAGACATTCTCTGCTTTTGAGCACTTAAAAATATTTATTGATTTGATAACTTTTGTGACTGAGTGGCTTAGTACTTAACCTGAGCACTATCTGCTGATTTAAATGGGGGTTTAGGATATTGTTAATGGCTAATTAAAAATGTTAAATGTGTTCAAAACATGTCTAAAATAGGTTCACATTTACAGGGCTTAACTCACTGCAGTTGCTCAAAGGTATGCATTCAAAACAGGTAAATGTCATAGTGGATGTTACTTTATCAAAAGAGGAAAAAACCAATCACATTTAATCAGCAACCAAAGTATTGTTAAATTAGAGAAATGATATATACTAACTTTGTGACTTCATGGATAAATACTGGGGTTTAGAAAGATTCATATCAAGTACTTTATAATTTAAGTATTATTTAAATAACTTTATGGGATATAGGATTTTTAACGTTGCAGCAAATTCTAAAGCTAAAAGTGGAAATAGACTTCTCTGGAGCACTGGGGACAGCAAGTATGTCTCATACAGTCAATAAATATCCTGAGTGTTTGAACACATCAGAGTTCCAATGTTAAAATTCACAATTTGCATTTTGATACAAGTTTATTTTTAACATTCCAAATGATGACTCTTGGGCAGCTATAATGATTTATTTCAAATAGTAGTGACTGTTGTGTGTTTAATCTTTAATCTACTGCTGGGGTTCGTGGTAAATGAATTTTTCATCAAATATCATAAATTTTATTTTTAAAATACTACTAAAATGCTACAAAATATCATCATATGTAATTTTTAAGGCTTCATTATTATACCTCTATAATTTTATTTGCTAGTATAATGGGTTTATTAAATATGCAACAATGAAAACAATGCTAATTATTTAGGGAAGGGCCATTCACTCATGGTTTTCTCTGCTGAGATGGTGGTAATTTATTTTATTTTGGAAAACCTTTCTTACTGTATTATTAATATGTATGAGATTTAATTTCTAGGTTTTAGGGAATTACTATTAAATCTAGGCTATATTAGTTACCTCCACAAAAGTTATAACATTAAAAAGAAAAACAAAGAAAATGTACATTTAACATTAAATCATAAATGGGACCAAACTGATCTGAAAGAATCAGTGATCCTCTTTAGACACTCAATTAAACACCAAGTAAATACACAGCAGAGTGAGAAACATCAAGTGAATCAACTGAGGATTTAAGTATACAAAACAAGTCAGAACTGTGTGCCATAAGAAAGAAGAAAAGAGAAAACAATTGTGACATTCATTAAGTAGAAAATAGTTTATTGCATATGGAAGGCAATACTTGGAAAATCAAAATATTTTATTTGCCAATGTAGCAAGTATGTCCCTTTGAAATTAAAGGACATACATTTAATCTTAAAAAAAACAACAACCATAACTTTTACCAAAAAAATGCTATTAAAAGCCCAGAGGACTTAAGTGGCTGCACAAAATTAACTACACTTACCAAAATAGTTGTGATGCCTTTTATTCATCTATAGAATTTCACTTTTCTTATATAATTTTTAAGCAAATCAACAGGATACAGAATTTTTAAATCTAAAACATATTGCTCAAGAAACACTTTACATCAGCTTTCAGCTTGTCTCTCATTTTACTGGGCATGGGGTTCATTTTAAACAAATGTCAAATGCAAAAATGAAATACACTTTAATACTGGCTAAAATATCCACATAGTTAGAAAACATGCAAAATGGGCACAAAGAGACTACAAGGGAGAGACTGTTAGTTCAAAGAATGTGGACAAATTTGTCAAAAGGTGGGATGGAACATATCAAAAGTCAGTTCAAAAAAACAAAAATAAAAAATGCCCCTCTTTTTAAAACATTTCAATGGTTGGCATCAAAATGTAAAACTTAACATTCATTTTTTTAAAAAATTAAAAATGCGTATTTATATGTGACAACAAGCAAGAAGACAAAACACATCAAAAACGGGAATTAAATACAACTCTTCAAAAAAAGACAAGAAGTAAAAAAATAGAAAAGGGTGGAAAAAGTGATTGAAACCCTAGTCATGCAAATAGATTTGGTGGAAAAAAAATACCTTCATCTTCAGCACCGTCATTATCACCTAAATCATCTGTCTGTTTCTTTGTAAGGGGACCTAGGATTGAGAACGGAGAAATGGAGGGAAAAAAAAAAGACAATTCAAGAATAAACAAGACTGAGGGGGGAAAATAAATATAAGTACTAAAATTCTCAAGGACATTTCCAAAAAAGAGCGGGGAAATGGTTACATCATAGTTGATTATTTTGTTTAAGAAAAAAAAAAAAAATCCCTATCCCCAAAACAGCTCATAGATTTGGTTTGTGAACATACTCAAAAAAACACATTATGGTTTGAAACCCCAGTAATAAGCAGAGGAAACGATATTTTTTTAGAAAAATACCCGCTGCAGACAAAAAGGTAAACAGTTTTATTAGCAGAAAGAAGTTAATTTATTCATTGTCTTTTATAATTAAAATGGGTGACAACAATACAGAAAGTAGGTCACACTCATTCTTTAATTTGGGACAAGATAATAACATTAAAGAAAATAAAGATATGAACATTTTTAGGTTGTTCTTTTTCTGTTTTCTCTTTTGTTTTTAAAAGAGCATTACCACTTGGATTTTACACATTTTTAATTCATACATTTTTAAAAACTGTGACATTTTAAAATTACTTGTCATTACACAAATATTTCCCCATGTGTTTTCATTTAAATATTAGCTGTGGATTTAAGACATTTGCCACCTGCAACAATGTATCCGCAGATAATCTCATCACTTGGCAGAGAATGGTAGCATCAATAGAAGTCAGTGTTTTGCTATTAAGGTAGTTACAGAGGTAGGGCTTATATTTCATAATCAATTTAGTAATATAATGGGATTATGCCTTCTTGCAATTTCATCCCCAGTATAGTTATTTATAATAGGATCATGTTTTAGAAGAATTGTATTAAAACACTGTGAATGTTTAATAAATGTTTTATTATACTTAACAATGCTAATTTGCTAGAATAAAGGAGTACAGGAAAGGGGAAGTCAGAGGCCATTTGAAAGTAATTTTAAGCGTCACATAATTGACATCCTCAGCACACAAAAAAGCAAGTGAAGCCCCACATTCTCTATTTCCACAACCATTCAATTTGTATGACATTTTATAATCCTCATGCAAAAAGCAATCACTATAAACACAGGACAGTCAAGTTAAAAGACAGCCAACCACATAGCAATAAGCAAGAGAATTGTGACATGCACAAAATAAGAATTATAGGAAAAGGAAGAAAATGTAACTTGTCATGTGTTGATTTCAATAATATGAGTAGTAAAGAAGCAAGCATTAACTCTAAGCACACTTCGTTAGGAAGGATTGTTAGACATTTTTAAAAGATTGCTAAATCTCTTCAGAGATTACTATGCATTGTACTTGTAAATCAAAACTGAATCTACTACCACAACCCTCAAAGAATGAAAAACACCATCCCAGAAACAGGAGGAAAAAAATAAGATATAACCAGTTATATTTCATCAGCTCTAAGATACAGCCTTGAAACCTCTCAATAACTAGCAAAGATAAAAATATTGGAAAAGCAGAAATTGATAATATAATTGAAAGGACTTATGCAGTATTTTAATTTGAAAGGTCATGGCTTCAAGGTCATTCCAAATAAAGACCAGAGAACTGTACATAAGAAACTAAAAGATATACTTTTATGATCACACCTGCAAGTAATCATTCCATTGAGAAAACCTAAATGAAAGTAGTAGTTTGTTAATTGGCACTCAGTTGCAAGTTCACAAATAACCTGCATTTCTTTAACATGATTTTGTTTAAATGCAATATAAGCATGCTTAAGACTATCTGATGCTCATGCAAATATGTTGCAACTTTTTCCCCCAAAATTTTTAAACTTAAGTTTAAACACTGCTAATTAAGAATACTATATCTCTAATTTTAAAACATCACTCCAAATAGTAGATTTAGAAGATTATATTTTTCAAGCTTTATATTTTTTTCTGTAATTACCTATAGATTGCAAAAAAAAAACCCACAATTTTTAACATTTTTATTTTCTAAAATAGTATATGGGAGAAGGGCCTGGCAATCCACTCCCAAGGCAATCCTGAAACAGTCAGCTATTGAAAACCCTATGAGGGTCTCTATGAGTCAGATACAGACTTGAAGGCACCTAACAACAACAACAACAATAGCATATAGATATGGTTGTATTTACTGGTTAGTAACATAAATTGAGTGCAGTTGTATTTATTTTTGCCAAAACCAATATTTACTAATTTTCCTTAAATCACTTAATCTGCTTATTTCTTGGCCATTTAAAAAACCAGTGATGTGAGATCATTGTTTTGTTGTTGTTTCAGTTCAGGAGATTGAACCAAGGGCACTTCACTCCCAGACCCTCTTTCTCTTTTTTTAAGACTGGTTCCTGCTAAGTTGCACAGGCTGCCTCTGGCCTCCAACTAGTTATCACCCTGCGTCTTTCTGTGGAGTTTCTGATTACACGCATGCACCACATCACCCAGCAGCTCATATTTTTTCCCTTGTATCATTACTTTGTTAATATTTGGAGGCACATGTAAAACCAATCACAATTAAATCAATCTCCTCATTTTGTTCTGGAATCTGTAAGATATCTGTCTTGGACAATTCTGATGGAAGTACATTTCCTTCCCCTCCTTGGGTATCCAAGGTAATTTACATAATTTCTATTGGAAATCATTCAGGTTCTACAATGACTGCGCCACTGGTTTTATATAGTTTGCATGATTACAGAGTTGTTAGCTCTTGGGCATACATGAGATGCAGCACTAAGAGAATTCTTTGTTAAACATGACCTTCAGCTTTGCATGTGGGATGTAGTTCTCAATTGCTATTTGGATGTGGATGAGCATAAATAGAAAAGTCATGGAAATGATACTGTATGTACACACAGATGAGAAAGAGAGGGAGGGAGGGAGGGAAAGAGAGGAAGAGAGAGAGAGAAGGAGAGGAGGGAGAGAAGGAGGGAGGGGGAGAGAGAGGGAAGGAGTGGGAAAGAGGAAGAGGGTAAGGGAGAGAGGGGGAGAGGAAGGAAAAGGGAGGAAAAGAGAGGGAAAGAGAGAAAGAAAGAGAAACGGAGAGAAAGGGAGAGAAAGGAAGAGAAAAGGAGAGAAAGGAAGAGAAAGGGAGAGAGATTTTCTAAGAATGGGATGGTTGATTGAGCTGTTTGTTACATTAGTCATCATCTTTTTCCTACTCAGGAAGTTGTGTGCCTCTTAATTAATATGGGATGATGATTGAATGCACAGTGTAGTAAATCCAAGGAGTTAGAAACAGGTATTGATTCAGCATCATAAATACATGTGGGCATCATTAGCCTAGAGGAAGAATGAGTTCCTCTAATAATTTCATTTGTTAACATTAAATAAAACCTTATAATTAAATGATATTGTTGGCATAGCATAGAGTCCAGCCATATTTTAGTGATCTCAGCATAACTGGGTTTTCTTATCCTTAGGAATATTTTATACATCTGATTATTTGAAGATTTGCTGGGAAGATGGTTGATAACCGTTTTGGCAAAAGTGATAATAAGAAAGAAAACCTTCCTTTATCTTTATGCTTAAAGACACTAAAAGTACGTATCTTAAGAGGGCCCAGGGTTACAAATTGAGAACACAACACCGGTTTCTTTGAGGAAACACTGATGTGACAAAAACACCCTTTTGGATCACAGCTACAGATCTCTACATGACTTCAAGTTTCTCTCTTCCCCAGCTAGACACAAAACAGGCCACTGTCGTAGGCTCCCTTCCTTAGAACATCAGCAACTCCAGCTCATTTCCCCTTTATTCAAAAGTGTTACAACTGACATAATTACTAATGTGAAAACCATTAGAAAGAAGATATTGTAAAAAGTATTGTTGTTGTTGTTAGGTGCCATGGAACCGTGTCTGACTCATAGCGACCCTCATAGGGTTTTCAATGGCTGATTGTTTCGGGATTGCCTCTGGAGTGGGTTGCCATGTCCTTCTCCCATTTTTGTGGTGCTGGGAATTGAATTCGGGACCTCAGAGCGGGACTGCAGAGCGGCGCTCTACCAACTGAGCTACATCCCAGCCCGTTGTAAAAAGTAGTGGCCATTAATTTTCTTGGAAAAACAATCGAATCTTAGGGATCATGTGGTCCTAGGAGTACAGAGCAACATGACTTCCCCAAGGGTGAAATGTTTACATTTTGAACAGGAATAACAATCATTGATAACATGCCAACCACAGCTTCTGATTCTTTTAAACAACAGATACTGCATTTTCAATACCAGCAGTTTAAAATGAGTATATTAAAGCACCAAAATACAAAGCAAATGAAACCACTAAATCCTGAATGTAGACATGATTTATTTTACCTTGAAACCTAGTTGGGTCTCTCTGCCCTGAGGAACGCACACATAACTCTCATTAGAGTTAATAGGAAAGTAGACCTCATGTCATTTTGAAAGGGAGTGAGAGTAATTACTATATTTTATATCTCCTATAGGCAATAAATAGATTCCATGGCAAAACAACAGGACTAAGCAAGGTAAAGGAACTCCTAACCATGAACTTCGAACTCATTTAATTCCAAAACAGTTCCTTTGTGATTAACACAAGCAGAACTCAAAAGTATTGGCCTTTACAAAGGACGTGCAATGCATCCTTACATTTTAGAATCTGACCACCATGGCTTTTACTTTTTAAAGAGGAATAAAAATATCAGCATTTCTTTGTAGTTAACTGGAGAATAATTATAAGCACTGAAAGAATTACTATTCACTCATATTAATGCTGCATTTTATCACTCTCTCTGATGAAGGGCGCAACTACATTAGAACTGATTATAAATTCCTTCATTATGAGTTCAATTCAGCAGAAATTATCCAGACTTTGTGTCACACATATCTGTAAAAGGCAAGTAGGTTGAGGGTATTATTAGCTCCTGACTTAGCCAGCCATGAGAAATGTGTTCATATCAAGGGAACAAGCCTCTGAAATTCTTAGCATTATTTAGAGATCTAGGCTCTAGCACATCTCACAATGACAGATGGAAAGTCCTGCCTAATGACCTTATCCTTCTCTACCCTACCTTCTTAACCCAGTAGCCTTTGAGTTAAACTGACTATAAAGAATTTCTAAGGCTATTTCCACAGGGGCTGGGATTTAGCTCAGTTGGTAGAGTGCTGCTCTGCAGTCTCTGAGGTTCTGAGTTTCGATTCCCAGCACTGCAAAATGGGAGGATGTGGCATCCCACTCCCAAGGCAATCCCGAAACAGTCAGCCATTGAAAACCCTATGAAGGTTGCTATGAGTTGGACTCGACTGAATGGCACCTAGCAATAACAATAACAATTTCCACAGAGTGAGAGAATTTAAAGAAAGTGCCCTTGCTGTAGAGCAATTGTAAGTAGCGTTAATATTCTCATGGAGATATTCCTCAGTGACAAAATTTTGACTCAAAACTTGGATCAAGGATATGAAAAATCTATGTGTTTCATCAGAAGAACAATGCCAGAAGTTAATGCATTTTAAATAACAGCGTCGTATATTATTTGATTTTTTGCCAAATGAACAAACATTCACATGTAACGACTTCAAAAAATTAGATCTCACTATAGTTGGTGTTATTGCCAACTTACTGAATTCTATTCATTGAAATCTAGTTGATTTTATGCAACTAGAATTAATACATACCTCTTACAAAAGCAGAAATGAGTCAAAGTGATGAATTTGAAATAATACTCACTGTTTGGTACCACTATACATTTCTTATGCAATCAATTAAATGATAAGAATGAAAGAAATCATAGTTGAAAAATAATTTTCTTTCTGGAAATTTTTTCAAAAACAGCCAAGATTTTTGAGCACTGTCATAAATTTACATTATGCTAAAATAAAAAATATAATATAGCCAAGTGTGGTGGTACATGCTTTTAATCCCAACAGGGATCTGAAGCAGGAAGATCACAAGTTCAAGGCCAGCTTGGGCTACATATTGAGACCCTGTCTTCAAAAACAGAAATACAGAGCCAGGTGCAGTGGCACATACCCGTAATCCCAGCGACTCGGGAGGCAGAGGCAGGAGGATTGCAAGTTGGAGACCAGATGCAGTGTGCATAATTTAGCAAGACCCTGCCTCAAAAAAGTAAAAAAAATGAGCAGAGGGTATAGCTCAGTGGTCCAGCACTTGCAAAACATGGAAGCTCGAGGCCCTGGGTTCAACCTCCAGTACCGCAAAATAAAATAAAATAAAAAATAAAATAAAACCAGAAATACATACATATATACGTGTGTGTGTGTGTGTGTGTGTGTGTGTGTGTGTGTATGTGTGTGTTACATATAATATAATCTACTATGATGAGATACTGGAAGTAAACTTTAGAACAATTGATAGTTTTCAAAAGAATCCATATCTGCAAATTTCAGGGGTAGTACTCTGTGATTTCTGATAATATCTTGGTATTGTTTAGGTGAGCTGTCTGTTTAGTTCATCCATACACACTTTGGAAGGAGTCAGCTTCCAGGGGTCAGAAAGCACCAGCCTTGCTCAATGCTTATCTTTGAAAGAGAATACCTATATGAACTCAAAACACATTCCCTCAGACATTTCTTCAGAGGCACAGCACAGGCTACAGCATGACATTTAAGAAAAAGAGAATCTGTGGTTCAAACCCAGGAAAAAGAGAAATAGAAATTTTCTCTGGTCTGAAATATTGAGAAGAGCTCATTTGTATTTATAAAGAAGACATTTTATTTTTTTATAAGTTACTTTGATTAAAATAGTTGGAGGTCAAAAGCCATCCTATCTAGAATAAAAGTGTCAGGATCTAGCCAGGTACAGTGGCACATGCCTGTCATCCCAGTGACTCCAGAGGCTGAGGCAGGAGGATTGTGAGTTTAAGGCCAGAGGCCAGAGGCAACCTATATAATTTAGTAAGAGCCTGTCTCAAAAGAAAAAAAAAATTAACAATGGACTCAGGGTACAGCTCAATGGTAGGGCACCTGCAAAGTATGTGTGAGGCCTTGGGTTCAACTTTTATGTATAGCAAACAAAACAAAACCAAAACAACAAAAAGACCAACAAAAAGTATCCAGATGTGGGAGAAAAGGTATACAACTAAGAAACAAATGAAATAGGTTAACCCCTTATCTGAGCATCAACAAATTTGCATAAACTCATTTTTTTAACATCATTTAACATTTTTTAAGTGAAGATACAGTGTTTCTACCACCTGAAGAACACCAGAATAGTGTTCCTCTCTCCTCTGGAGAAATGCCACTCTCTACTGTTTAAGCCCCTAATTACCTTGTGAAGACATGCTCACTATTGCCTTGAATGTCTTTACATTATCCATGGATGTACCTAGAGCAGGCATGTGGTAAGGATGTGGGTGCCACCAGATGTCTCAAACTATTTCACTGAAGATGGAATTAGGATGGCATCAGTGGTCCACCTGCCTGTTGTGGCTGCAGTCGTCAGTCACTCAGCCATCCAATAACTACAGGTTAGGCTAGGTGGTCAGGATATGTGGTGAGCTTTTGCAAGACAGCTGCCTTCAGAAAAGTGAGGCTGGGGAAAGAAACAAGAAATGAATCCTCACGCATACAAACATAAATTGTGACAAGTGTTGAGAGAGAAGCGTCTTGGTGCTGTGAGACGTTACACAGGGTGACCTGGCTGAGCCTGGAAAATCTTCAGCAAGTAAGTGTAAGGTGCCCTGTGGGCTGAAGGAGGAATAGACAGAAAGCAGGCAAAGAGCTTGGGGGGAAAGATTTCAGCCAAAGAAAATAGCAGGCAGAAAGGCCCTGAGATGAAAGGGAGCCTACAGGTCAGTAGGGCTGGCATAGGGGGAGTAGAGCAGAGCATTGACAGGAGGACAGAGAGTGGACAGCATCAGTGGAAGCAGGCAGTGCCTCCAGCTTGAGCATATCTGTCTTAATCCTAAAAGCAATGAGAAGCCATTTACAGGGTTTAAGCACACGCTGATAAACTCTGACCTATCTGAATCTCAAGGAGAAAAATTAGAAAGGGGCAAAGTCATTCGCAGAAACGTGGCAAGGAATATCTTAGGCAGAAGCCTGCGCTCTGTTCATCAGACAGGTGTAACTTTGTTAGGATAAAATCAGCCGATGGAAAAGGAGCCTATGTCTTAGGCTGTTTCTGTTTGCAAATAAAATATCACCAAAAAGCAAATCTGCCACTCTAGCACTTCCAAAATTTTATAAATTTTGTAAAAATTTGGTTAAACATGTATTTAAAGTTATATTCACTTTGCCTAAGACTTATCCTAAGAATTGGCATATCCTAACTGTTCTTGCCTGCAGTAGTACCACTGTGGCATCCTATCCTGTCAGATCTCGGAAGCTAAGCAGGGTGGGGCCTGGTTAGTACTTGGATGAGAGACCACCTGGGAACACCAGGTGCTGTAGGCTTGGGAGAGGGACCCAGCACCCTACTCCAAAAAAATAATCAGCCATTGAAAACCCTATGCATAGGAAAGAAGCACTAAAAATACTCTTTCGCCTGTTGTATGTAGGGTCACTGCCAGTCGGACCCCAACTCAACTGCACGAAACAGCATCTATTCTTAGATTCATAGAAAGACAGACCATCCTAGGAGCTGCTTCTCCCTGAATCTCTCCAGCACCTCAGGACAACAAGGATGCTCATCATCTCCACTTTCAAAGTCTGTTTTGCCACCCCACACGGGTTCTGCTTTCAGAGGTGTGACCCGTTCTCTCTGTCGCCAAATCCTACATGTAGAAGTAATCTTTAACTAGTCCCTCTTTCTCTCTCTGGTCTCAGCCACCTTGTATCAGCTTTCTAAGAGAAGCACCATCCCTGCCACTCAATACTCTACTCTTAGTCTTGTTTGTGGCCATCATAACCACCTGCCAGGACACGGTGGCAGCATCATGGTTGTGTTGACCAGCAGTCATACTCTAGACTCTCACCCAATCCACTTTGATTACCATTGGCTTTAGACATTCATAATAACAGCAGCAAACCTCAAGAGGAAAAGTGTTAATGGTCATATGTCAACGTCAGCTGAAATTGCCACACATTCATTTAGTAAAACTAAAACTGCAAGCATGTTGAAGAAACAGGAAAGACGTCATCTTAGTTAGATATGGTGACTCTTGTACCATGAGTTTTAAAATAGCAACATAAAGACAGGTGAATACTAAATATGGTTTAAGCCTAGTTTTGATGTTTTAGAAATTCTGGAGCAAAAATAAGATATTTTATATTCCAAATGGAAACAAGTCATTCAAAATATTTTAAATGCAATGCATATTAATGTTCCTTACCCATGACTTTCTTTGTGTTTTTTTTAACTGTCTCTTTGTTCCTTTTGACCTAGAGTGAATGCCTCCAGGCTGACCCATAGGACTCTCCTTCCTAATTCCAATTTTTTTTTCTGTTCCATTGATTTCCAAAATGTAGCTTTTCTACTGGAAGCCTGTCATTGCTGCACAAAAGGTGACCTCATACCTCCACCTTCTGTGTTTCATTCCATATAGTTGATCCCTTGAGGCTCTAATTTTAATAAAGCCTCTTCAGAAAGGAGGAATGGTATTCATGTGGAGGGACACGGGGGATGACCTCTTGAAAAATGTGTAACAACTGTTCACACTAAAAAAAAATAGGAGTGTTGCGTGTTTTGGTCTCAAATGCTATCTTAAGGATCTAAGTGAGAAAGGCCGCTGGATACTGCTTAGCAAGATCTGGCTGTGAATACCTTAATTCTTCAGCATTACTAAATTGTATCTACAAAAAATAAGATGAATAAGGTGGACTGATTTTGTCCAGGATCTATCGCTCGTTGAAAGAAGAGCTAGGTCTAGATCTCAGGTTTCCTCTTACCCAGTCTATTTAATAACTCCTTTGTGATAAGTCACATAGCAATAAAAGACAAACACAGACAAGGAAATACTGAGTGTGGGGGCATCTGGTATTACATGGACCTAAACCAACCATACACCAGCAAATCCATCATAATTCTATTAGAACTATAAAGCCATTAGTGCTCCGCTAAGCAACATTCTATTTAGATGTGATTAAAGAGAGTGTTTCCTTCTGTTGTACATAGGGTCACTATGACTCAGACCTGACTCTATAGTACCTAACTTAAACAAGGTTAAGATTTAAATAAAAAAAGGTATCTATTGACGCACGCTGTTTTTCCCCTAGCTCTAGAGAGTTGACCCTAAGGCTTCAAACATGGTTGGCAAGTGCTTTACCACTGAGGAGCACCCATAGCCCCTTTTTTAAATTTTTAATTTATTTATTTTAAGACAGGGTTTCTTTTAGTTTCACTAGCTGTTTCTGGCCTCAAAATTGCCAACCTTCTGCCTCAGCCTTCCAAATTGCTGGGATTATAGGCATGCACCAGCATGCCTGGTTTATTGAAGCAATTTTAAAATAAAAACTAAAACTAAGAAAATTTAAAATAAGCCAATGGATTTGAAAGACAAAGATTCTGGAGTTTAAACCAAATAAATAACATCAGTTAAAAGGGATATCTTCTCAGTAGTGTGTTATTAAGATGGTATAATTAACACTTAGAAAAATTAAATAATTAACTTGATTTAAAAGAAGGACAATAATAGCTAGGGCTAATACAGAGATATGTCTGCAGCCATAGCACTCTGGCTATGCTGCCTGATCTGGGAAGCTGCTAAACAGGGTTGGACTGCTTAGCCCTTGGATGGGAGACTGCCTGGGACTACCAGGTGCTGCAGGCTAGGGAGTAGAATCTGGCAATGCACTCCCAAAGCAATCTGTCATTGAAAATCCTATGAATAGCAGAGAAGCACTGACATAGTGCTGGGTATGGCACAGTGTAGGGGAGTGTTTCTTTTGGTTGTACATAGGGTCGCTATGAGTAAGACCCGTCTCAACAGCACCCAACAGCAACAACAATACAGAGCAATATGAGCCAATGAAATAGTGGAATATCCTGAATAGGTTAGTATGTTAGTACTGCCCCAGGACCACCCGAGTTCTACACCAGCACCCCAGATGCTTCCACTTGGTGCCTTTCCTAGGATTCCCTTACTGTAGCAGGATTAAGAAATGAAAGGGGTAGGCCAGTGCAGTCATGTGCACCTGTAATCCCAGCAACTCTGGAGGCTGAGGCAGGAGGATCACAAGTTCAAGACCAGAGGCAGTCTGTATAATTTAGGGAGACCCTGTCTCAATAAAGTAAAAACATAGGCTGGAGGCAGCAGCTGAGGGGTCCAGCACTTGCAAAGCAGGCAAGCGTAAGGACCTGGGTTCAATCCCCAGTACTAAAAAAAAAAAAAAAAGAAAAGAAAAAAAAGAAAGAAATGAAGGACTAATATCTGCATGGGGCTCCAAGCACTCAGCCATCACGCTATGTGATGATATTCTAAGTAGACTGTCCATATTTTTAATATCACCTCTGGACTCTTTTCAAAGAATTCTAGGACTTTGAGTTCCCTGAAATATACATCAGCACTACTTGACATGTTGCCTGTGCTGTAATGGGTTTGTAGTGAGACATATAGGCATCAATATTGCACTCTTTCACATGCTAGTATAAACTTGGACATGCTTTTGTTTCTTTGTTTTCCCCAGTACTGAGATTTTGAGCCCAGGGCCTGACACATACTACATAAGTGCTCTACCACTGAGCTGCATGCAAAGCTCATTTTCTATTTTTGATTTTAAGACAGCATCTTGCTAAATTGCACAGGCTGCCTCTGGCCTTGAACTTGTGATTCTCCTGCCCTTAATCCCAAGTAGCTGGGATAACAGGTGGGTACCATGGTGCTTGGTTAATTATCTATTTGTTTGCTTACTTGTTTATTGCAGTGCCAGGGATCAACCCCAGGACCTTGTGCATACTAAGCAAGCCCATGACCATTGAGCTACATCCCCTGCTCATTGGACATAATTTTTAATCCCATAGGGTCTCAATGGACAGTAGTATCCCTCCTAAATAATAAATTGCCTAGTACTGGGTTTGGCACTGAGAGGTTAAACTTTTGCATCACTGTTAACTTTTGCATCACCGTTTATTACTCTTCTACCTACTGCAGCAAACAAAATTCTTAATATACATATACCACTATATTCAGACATATAATTGCTAGTATAATAAATGCCAAAGAAAAAGGAATATAGAATTATTTTATGTCCACTCCTACACATTCTAGATGTGTGGGGTTAGAGGATTTCTTACTCTATTACTAACATTTAAAAATATAAACTAGGCTAATACCCACATGTGCTGGGGTTTAGCTCAGTTGGTAGAATGCTGCCCTGCATGTTCTGGAACCGTGGGTTTGATCCCCAGCACTGCAAAAATAGGAGGAAGACCTGGAAGTTCACTCCTGAAACAATCCACCATTGAAAACACTATGAACAGCAGAGAACTACTGACATAGTGATGGGCAGGGCAGTGTCAGAAAGCATTTCATCCTGTTGTACAGAGTCACTATGAGTTGAACCAGACTTGATGGCACCTAACAACAACCAATGCCCGCATAACAAAACTATCATAGGATTCAAAATTCTGAATGTAGAATACCTAGTATTGTGCCTAATCTATAAAGTAGAATGGTAGAAACTATAACTTTTGCTGAATTTTGAATTCCTTAATATACATTAATACTTATAAGTAGAAAAACTGTTTCCACTAACTTTATATACTTGATCCAGTCCTTCATTGCTTAACTCACTGCTGTTGTTGTTAGGTGCCATGAAGTTGGGTCTGACTCATAGTGGCCCTATGTACAACAGAAAGAAACACCACCCAACACTGCCATACACATGATCTTTTAATATTGGATCCTGAAGTGGCAGTCATTGTGTTATTTCTCATTGTGAGTCATGCAACATCAGGAAAAGGAATCCCCAGGAGCTCTACTCCATTCCTATCATTTAGATCGACTCTAATTTGAAGAGGTAACTTTTCCCCAGTCATCTCTTGAATGTCTTCCCAGCTGGGGGGCTTATTCTCTGGCACTATATTTGTCAGTGCTTTCCTGCTATTCATAGGGTTTTCTTTTTTCTTTTTCTTTTTTTTTTTTTCTTTTTTTTTGCGGTACTGGGGGTTGAACCCAGAGCCTCGCGCCTGCATGCTCTGCAAGTGCTGGACCACTGAGCTGCACCTCAGCCCATTTTTTTTTACTTTTTGAGATAGGGTCTCGCTAAGTTATGCAGACTGCCTCTGGTCTCGAACTTGCGATCCTCCCACCTCCGCCTCCTGAGCTGCTGGGATTACAGGCGTGTCATCACACCCGGCCATTCATAGGGTTTTCAATGGCTAATTGTTTCAGGAGTAGGTGCTGGGCCCTTCTCCCCAGTCTGTCATAGTCTGAAAGCTCAACTGAAATCTGTCCACCATGTGTGGCACTGCTGGTATCTGAGATACTGGTGGCAGGGCTTTCAACAACACGCAAGCCCCCACAGCATGACAAACTGACAGACACGTGGGGTGCTTAATTTATAGAAACATTTAATAATTATAGTATTTCAACATTGTCTCCAAATAATCTATCATTAAAATGTATTGGCAAACAGGCAATGATAAACAGGGTACAATGGTGCATGCCTGTAACCCCAGCAACTTAGGAGGTGGATACAGGAGGACTGTGAGTTTAAGGCCAGAGGCAGCCTGTGTAACTTAGAAAACCCTGTTTCAAGATAAAAAATAAAAAGGGACTGAGGTGCAGCTCAGTGGTAGAGCACTCACAAAGTATGTGCAAGACCCTCAGTTCAGCCCCTCAGTACTGGGAGGAAAAAGGAAATGACATTATTTCACATTCACTTTGACAAGTGTTGAGAAAAATTTTCTCGCAGAAAGCACTATACTGAATGAATAGTATACAAGATTGATGAATGTTGTTGAGCACCAAATACCATATGAGCAGGTAGAACTTAATTACATAAACATTATTTTCTACCAAAGACCTTAAAAGGTTATGTTAAAGTACTTCTTCACTCAAGAACAATTTTTCTCTTATCCATGCATTGCACCTCCTTTTCAGCAATGGCTACGTGGAAAGAGCTCATCTGAATGAGTAATTAATTAATTATCTATTTTATATGTCTATTACATGATATACCCTGAAGTCATGCCACTGTGGCAACCAATCCTATCAGATATTGGAAGCAAAGCAGGGACAGGCCTGGTTAGTATTTGGATAGAAGATCACCTGGGAACACCAGGTACAGGAGGCTTGGGAGAAGGACCTGGCAGCACACTCCCAAAAAACAGTCAGCCATTGAAAATCCTGTGAATAACAGAGAAGCACTAACAATATTGTTTCGCCTGTTGTACATAGGGTTGCTATGAATCGGACACCGACTCGATGGCCCCTAACACCAACAACAACAATACATGATGGATTTTCATGTATTTTAATCATCAGGCTAAGCCAAGAAATATAGCACAGTGGTTAAAAATACAAATTCTAAAACTTTCCACTGGACTTTGTATCCTGCCACTACTGTAACTTTCTTGATCTTAATTCATCTTTGCCTTCAAATCCTTGTCTGTAAAGTAGGAATAATAACAATGATATATACCTATTAATTTATAATAATTAAATCAGGAAATATACAAAACTGTTCATAGGAGTGCTCAGTAGTACGATGTAAACTGGTCAAGCAAGCAAAGTAACAGCTTTTGTTATGAGGTTGGAGAGTAGAAGTTAATAAACTAGTTCCCCCCAAAACCAACCACAAACAACAAAAAATTAAAAATTAAAAATAAAACCTGATGCTATCCTATTTGCTATGGATTAGCTTAATGACTCTCATAGCCTTTTCAAGTCTCATGGTTAATATTATTTCCACTGAGCTGGTATTGAGAAAGAATCCACGGCTTAGAAATATGATAAACTTGTCCAATGTCTCCTATGTAATAAATGAAAAAGGCAAGATGTGAACCCAGTTCTGTATTATTCTGAAAAAAGTATATATCCATATAGAAATTAAAAAATTCTTGCTTCCATACTTGCCTTTTAAGATTACAGGTTCTGGAATCAGAATTCCTGATTTTGCATCCTGACTGTATCCTTCTAACTGTTGTTAGATTTTTGGCAAGTTACTTAAACCTGGCCCGCAATTTATCCATCAGTAAATTGAGAACACAAATAATTTCTACCAGTTTGAGAGGATTGCTATTAAGATTAAAGGTAAGTAATATATGCATAGCTTTTAGAATAGAACCATATATATATATATATATATATATATATATGGTTATATATATATATATTGAGCATACAAATGTTTAGAATTATTATAAGATGATACAAAATAAAAGAAATAGATTAGTTGACATTAGAAGAGTTTCAGGAGAAATTATTAGGTAATTTGTGGTGTCTTTAAAAGAGTGAAAGTTAAAAATACACTTCATAAAATCTTCATTGGTCATTTAACTATTTACTATTTAGTCATCATAAGTTTAAAAATGGTTATCAGCAAATGAGGATAAAACAAACATTTTTTCACAAAATGTCATATCTGAGGTAATAGCATCAAAAAGGTAAGAAAATTGAAAAGCAAAATATCATAGTAATACTTTATTTCCATTGTAATAATACCTATTAGGAGAGAATTGACAAGTTTGAGATAGGCTAGCATTTCTAATATATTAACCAGTTGAAATGCAAAAGCAATTTGCAGAAAAGTCAGAATGATATTCTGGATGAAATCATACTTTCAAATTGAGAAGGTAATGCGGGAGGGGATCATGAGTAATGTACAATGAAATGCACATGTAGAAATGCCACAATGAGACTCATTAAGTTGTATGCTTAAAATTTACTAATACAATAAGATTGTTGTTGTTGTTGTTGTTAAGTGCCGTCGAGTCAGTATCCAACTCATAGTGACCCTCATAGGGTTTTCAATGGCTGACTGTTTCGGGATTGCCTTGGGATTGGATTGCCAGGCCCTTCTCCCATTTTTGCAGTGCTGGGAATTGAACTCGGGACCCCAGAGACTGCAGCACAGCACTCTACCCACTGAGCTAAATCCCAGCCACAGTAGGATTACTGGGAAAAATATATTTTTGCTAACTATTTTATTTAGCAACTTTGATGTTCTAGCTCTATTTCTGCAGTGTGCATGAATATTTGAACGGTACTTATGTTCACCAACACTACAAGAAGCAACTGCTTGAGGATGATCCCACTCACAAGGCACTTTTGGTATGCTCAGCTTAAAAACAGCCGCAATGGAACATGTGACCACTGAAAGCTTACATCTGCCCCGTGCATGGATTGTGTTTGGGAACCCTCTGAGCAAAATTAAAGGATTTGATTTCCAAAATATAAACATGCCATTTTGAAAGAGGCTTATCTCTCAAGTATTTAATGGTTGCTGGATTACAAGAATCAATATGGGATAAGAGGCCCATGCTTTATTGATTTCTCCTTCCTTGAATTTTCATTCTTTAAGCTGTTAAAATGGCTCAAATCAAGCTACTTTCTTTGAGAGTCCAGAATAATAATATTTATCAAAGATAACATATTTAATACTGATATTTAGCTACTGGCAGCCAAGATTGCCTTTGTAGAAAAACATCTTTAGGAATGTAAGTGCTTTTCCATTTAGTCTCCTTCCTTTCTACAACAAAAACATAGTATCAAAAATATGTGGAAATCACATTTGATTTTGTGAAATATTTCACATTTAAATAAACATCCATATGTTGAACACCACAGAATTTTTAATATTGAAAGCTGGAAACAGTTATATTAAAATTTAAAGCATTAAAAACATGCAATAGACTTAAGGCAAGAGATATCCTTCAAAGGTTTGCACATGCATCAATGTTTGTCAATTTTAAATGCACTAAGAAAATGTCTACTGTTGAGCACCCTGTGGCGAGTTATTTGGATAGGTAAATCTCTCCAACAAGGGAATAATCATCCTAATATCAGTTTCCCAAGTTACCATTCCTATAGTATTTTTCTTTTGTACATGGATATATCTGTATTTATTTACTAGTAAAACTCACCTTCTCTGATACATGTCAAAATAGTATCCAATGTTTTAGTTGCATATAAACAAGCTAGACTTTGTTCATACATTAGACATGAAAGTACTGTTGATTTATAAATATGCATACTATATGCATCTATGTGTGCTTGATTAGGAATGTGTATGTGAGTCTCCGCATACATATGATACATGGGTTCCCTTCTCTGTTGTGATTCAACTAAAGAAAACTTTTCACTGAGAATGAAAGAGTGTCCACAACATTTTGTTGAATTGGAGTTGAAAGTTGTTTCTGTAGACAGACTAATCATTCTGGACATTCTTTGATAAGCAGAAAGGCAGTGAGAAAACTCAGAACATAATCTTAGATAAAATCACTTCAGTATTATTTAAAAAGAAAGAAAGAAGCCAAGCACCATGTCACAGGCCTGGAATCCCAGTGACTTGGGAAGTAGGGGCAGAAATCTTGTGAGTTCGAGGCCAGAGGCAGCCAACATAAGTTATTGAGACCTTGAATAAAAATTAAAAAATAAAAAGTGGACTGAGGCTACAGTCCAGTGGTAGAACACCTCCAAAGTATGTGTAAGGGCCTGGGTTCAACCCCCAAGTACAACAAAATAAATAAATATAATAAAATACAAAGGAAGAAAGAAAATGGAGTAGATAGAAATATTTAGAGCAATTTCAACATACAAAACTCACAGCTAGAATAATTTTCCTCCATGATTCTTCCTCTGTAAAAAATCAATAAAATTCAGTTCTCTAGAAAGTACTTCTGCAACATGAGCGTGCATAAGAAATACCCAGGAAGCTTCTTGAAAATGACTCTTCCTAACCTCTTTTCCCCCAGAGATTGTCAGGGTCCATCCTAGAATTCAGTAGTATAATGATGAATGTAGTCTATGGACCGCACTTGGAGAAAAACTTGGGTTCCGGCTTTTCTTCTATTTTTAGGCTCTTGACCCTTTCCTATTTTAACTCTCACTGGGGAATAAAATGAAAAGCTGAACATAAATATGTGAAATTGATCACATTGTGTAGATGCTTAGCTATAACACCTCGCTGGAAATGGTTGTGACTGTAAGTTCAACTAAAATGCTATCTTATCTTTGAGAAGACAATAGCCAAATGAAAGCGTGGCCTTTTCTTAAAGCCACATTTTATGAGACTGTTTTAAACAAGTGGAAGACAGACATGCACACATATATACATATGTTATATATATGTATATATGTACATGTATGTTATATATGTATATATGTTGTATGTGTGCATATATATATACACATGCACACATATTACATATATATCTCCATCCTATATACCAGGACTTATATATCTTTGGGGCTAGGGTTTAGCTCAGTTGGTAGAGTGCTGCTCTATGCTCTCTGAGGCCCTGAGTTCTGTCCTCAGCACCACAAAAATGGGAGAAACATGTGACAATCCATTGACAAGGCAATCTTCAAATAATCTGCTATTGAAAACCTTGTGAATAGCAGAGAAGCAATGACAGTGCTAGACATGGCACAGTGTTGACGAGTGTTTGGTTCCATTGTACATAGGATCGCTATGAGTCAGACTGACTTGATGGCACCTAACAATTATATATCTATATACACATATATATGCCATTAAAATGAATAATTAGCTCTATTATTTTGCTTTCATATTTAGAAATCTAGTCAAGAAATAATTTCTGCTTCAAAATATTTCATGTTATTTCATTTTAAAACTTATTTAATACTGATAGTATTCTAGATTCCTTGAGGTCCACCTAGTACTGGGAATATTTACCTTAATCTTATATATCATCTCAAACTTTTATAAAACTAATGACAGAATAATAAATCATATTTAAACAAAGCAATGAACCCAACTTGAAGCAATTCAGAACACATTTTTAGGAAAGTTGAGGAATATAATTTAAGGAAGATGCAAAAATTATCAAGAAATTTCTAAGAGGAATAAATGTCATAGTGGAAGAAATGTGTTCCCCAGAACATCATGAAATAAACAGAAGTAGAAAAATACAAGAAAGTGGCACCATGATCCAAGATGCCAGCACCATCTGTGGCCTGAGAAACAAGGAATTCCTGGTCTCCTGCCTCATGCAGGAGCCAGGGAACCGGTGCAGCTTTTGAACAATAGTTATGGCAAGAACTAAGATATCTTCTTTTTTGTCTTCAGGCTGCTAGCATCTATGTCTCTCTTCCTGTGTATGTATATGTCTATCTTTGTGTGTGTTGATTTCACATCTGTGTATTTCTTCATGTGTAAATTTGTGTGAGCCTTTCTGTCTAGTTAAGCATAGGTTTTATTCTTCCTTTGTTGAGGTACATATCATTCACTTTGTTTTGTGTGTATCTCTGAACATGACTCTCTCTGCCCAATTATGTCTTGCAGCTTATTTGCGTGCTGCACCTTGTGTATCTCTGTGATGAGAGGTATGTTTTTGTCGTGTTTTATATATTTATGTATCTCTATGAGTCTTTTGTTTGTATTTCTGAATGTCTTTGACATCCTGTGTCTCTTATTATCTGTATTTCTTGTGTATTTCTGTCCGTCTCTTTTCTAGATCTCACTATATCAGTCTCTACAGAGGGTGTCTCTGAGTTTGTACTTCTTATGATATCTCTGTCTCTGTCTCCTCCCACCCCACCTTTTGGGTATGGGCTGTGTGTGTGTGTGTGTGTGTGTGTGTGTGTGTGTGTGTGTCTTTCTTTCTCCTGTTTATATGGACATCACAAAGTGGGTGGCTCAGTGTACACACTCACCTCACATCTCTATGGACCATGCCTGTGGGAGGGGAGGCAGACAGAAGAAAGCGCCATAATAAATACCCTCTCTCAGACTCAATCTATGAATATACTCAAGGCAATTACATCATCTTTTATAGCTTCCAAATAGAGATATAGTGGCCACATTCCATGAAGAGGAGATAATATTCATCTTACTAATCTTTCCAAATATATTCTGTTGATGTTCAAATTTTATATCTTGAATGACTATTCCATATTCTACAAGTCCCTCACCCTTATTTCTCCAAGTGAAAATAAGGATAAAAGTACCCTATTGTAGGATATGAAAATTACCAATGTGAATATTGTAGTACTTTATCTAGCACATTGTATTATATACATTCCATTACTCTTACTGGTACACATTTATAAGCTAAACTTTTGTTGAAAAATTAAATTCCTCTCTGAAACCCTGGTAATATAATCAAGCATTTTAAAAGAGAAATTATTTCATGGCATGTCTGTACACTTAAAAAATACAACTAAAAGGACATTATAAAATAGATTTCTTAAAACAAATGTTGTAACAAGGCATTGGGTGGAAAATACATTAGAATCTATGTTTCCATGTTTCCAGTGGCCTTTGGTACTAACCCAGTAACTCTAGATCATGTACAAACTTAGATCAATTAAAAATAGAATGGAATCCAGGTACTTGGAAGGCTGAGGCAGGAGGATTGCTTGTGTGCATGAGTTTGAGTCAAGACCAGGCATCACAGTAAATAAACCCTTTATCAAAACCAAACAACAATACCAAAATCTCTGGGTGACATCCACAAGGTAAGAAGTAATCCACTGTCACCTTCTCATTTGGAACATGGGAGGCTGCTGAGGGCATGGACGCTAGCCTGCATTGTTTCCGATATATTTGGTGCCTACATGATGGATTTTTTGACTTTTTTTTAATGTAATTACTTCCTTTGTGGTTCTGGGGATCAAACCCAGGGCCTTGTACATGCTGGACACACACTCTGTCATGGAGCTACATCCCCAGCCCTAATATAATGATATCTTCTGAATATGGCATCCATTCACTAAATTGAAATGTCCAATTAAGGCATATCAACAAATCATGCCCCTACCTCATCCATCCTTAGTTTCCCTGATCCTCCTCCTCATCTCTAGTCCTACAAGTAGCCACTTTATATTTGTGTGTATCCTTTCCTTATTCACTATGCCAATGAAGGAAATTGTTTATGTAGACATGGATAATTTATTCTATGTATTTTAAATTATTTCTCATTTCTACATAAAAGATAGTATTCTATCTTCACCACTTTGAATTTTTTTTCCCTTTTCTTTATACAATAATATATCCAGGAGATCTTTCTCTATCAGTATACAAAATTTTCATCCTTTATTTATAGCCATATGTTGTTGTTAGGTACCATTGAGTCAGGTCCAATTCATAGTGATACTCATAGGGTTTTCACTGGCTGGTTGTTTCTAGACATTTTTTGGGGGGGGGGCAAGGAGTAGACTGCCACATCCTTCTCCTATTTTTGTGGTGCTGGGGATCAAATCCAGGTCCTCAGAAAGTGCAGCACAGCACTCTACCAACTGAGCTAAACCCAGCCCCTATAGCCACATAGTAGTTCTGAATTTTTTGAAAAAGAGATTTAATTAGTTGTGAATATTTAAACCAAGTGTAGGAGGCAGGAAACGAAGTCTGGTTTGAAAATTTCCCATACTAATTTAAATTCATGGTTGGGAAGAGCAATACAAAGAAAAAGGAATAAGCTTTGAGGACACAGTAAAAGCTGCCCAGCCCACCTGTTCCCTTTCCTGTTCTCCCAGCGGCAACCTGAGGCATGGAGTGAGTAGATAAAATACTTACAGTTATTTTACTATTTACTCTCAGGAGCAAAAGTCCATAAAATACAAATGTTCATAAAGTAGGATCTTTTATTGAGAAACTGAACTTTTTCAAACTATGCAGTACTCAAAACCACTCTGTTATCTGTACACATACACATGCGCATACACACACAGTTTCTTCTTATAACAAAATTTTTATAGTTTTGCAGTAAAACAAACCATCTTGCTGAGAGGTTTATTTTTGTCTCTTTTTTTTACTATATTCTATTACCCACTGCTTTTACTACATTCCAATTAATTTACCCAACTCTATTGTTTCCAAGAATTAACAATTGAGGGCTTGTTAGGATGTTTCTAAGTGTGGTTGGTAATTTTTCCTACTTAGCTTCTTCAACACCCTATCCTCACAAAATTGTCCCAAAGCAACAAAAAATTAAATTCCATTTCTGATTTGTCTTACTGCTCTGTGTGCACAATATACATTAGATAAAGCTACGTAAAACCTTCTGAAGCTTCCCTGACAGTAAGATTGTTTAGGTGGGACACACACAGTCAGTTGTAATAAAAATTACTAAAGGAACAAGGGCAGAGAAATTCATCTACACTGTTTCACCTGATGTCCACTGAAATCTCAACTTCTCTTAAATCTCAGATTAAATAAACCTTCATAAGACATAATTATCTTGTTTTTTCCAGTTGAGGCATACGATGTTGCTGAGATTTGAGCTAATAATTTATGACTACCAAAAATTGTTATTGTTATTGGATGCTGTTGAGTCAGATCTGATCCACAGAGACCCTTCGTACAACAGAATTGAACACTATCCAACACCGTGTCATGCAACCTTTTTATGTTTGATCTCAATGTTGTCAGCACTATGTTTCTTCTCATTTTGAGTCATGCCACATTAGCAAAAAGAGGTCCCATGGCCTTTATTCCAGTATTGTCATTAAGGTCAACTCTACTTTGAGGAGGCAACTCTTCCCCAGTTGTCTCTTGAATGACTTCCAGCCTGGGGGGCTGGCACTATATTTGACAGTACTTTTCTGCTATTCATAGGGTTTTTCAATGATTCATTGTTTTGGAGTAAACTACTGGGTCCTTCTCCCTAGTCTGTCTTAATTTAGAAGCTCAAGTGAAATCTGTCCACCATGGGTGGCCCTGCTGGTATCTGAAATATCGGTGGCACAGCTTTCAGCATCACAGCAATATGCAAGTCCCCGCAGCAGGACAACTGATGGACACATGGGGAGCCTGATGGACACACAAGGATGCCAAATTCATTTTATGTTTAAGAGAGTTTTCATATTTTCAAAATACTTCAACATACATATTTTCACTGGACTATTCCAATCACTTTGGAATTCAGGGACAAAGGCACCTGTTCCATAAATACATCTATCTACCTCCCATGTATGATCTTAGAGACATTGGGAGGTAGTGTCTCCAGTCCTAAGTTATATCACTAGAGGTGGCAACTGTATCAGCCATAACCTGATCCACTGTCTTTCAGTGAGTTTAACTTATCCTATCTTCAGAACCAAAGCTCAACAACTGGTTTTGATAACAAGGTATCCCAAAGTCAATGAAAAATGGATATGATATAAATCAAAATACCAAACCAAATGCCCATTGACATTAGCTCATGGCAATAAACCAACTCAATCTTTTGAGTAAATTAAAATGAATTTGGTGGATGCATGTGTTCTGCTATTAAAAGTTACCTAGTATGTATAATTAAGGGAAAAAAGCAAATTTGAGAACAACCTGAAACATGTCATCTTATTGGTATAAAAAAAGATTGATCATACCATGTTAAATACACATAGACATTTCCCAGAAGGATAGCTAGTAAATGATTTATTATAGGGTGTAAGTACAAAATATAGTTTTGAAAATGGGTTGGACTTTTACTTTTTAAACTTATACTATCTTTGTGTTTTTCCTTTCCTTCTTTTCTTTGTGGTGCTGAGAATTAAACCCCAGACCTCACTCACACTGGACAGGTATTCTGTCACTGAGCCATATGCTCAATTATCTTCTTTTTGCTATTGATGTTTCTTTAAACCAAGAGCATATATTATTTTTACCACTTCAAATAAATGTCCTGAATTTTTACCTTGTTGTTAGACATGAGACAAATCAACTAAATACACAGGAAGACCTTTAAATGTCTGCCTCTCTTAGATCAATTCTTAGTCTAGGACATGTTGACTCTATTTGTGCTCAAATCCCTGTTGACTTTTAAAATAAATATTTAACTTCTCCAACTAATTACAATCTCGTACTGTGACAAAGGAATTGGAGTTTCACCTCATAACATTCTGTTTGGATTAGCAAAACACATTCAACTTTTTTGACTCAGTACATGTGGTATTGAAGGTGCAGGTGGACAATTCAAAACTATGTGCATTCCCTGAAACATTCCTTGAAACTTTAAAGTCTTCTGGTTATTTGCACTTGTCAGAGAAATTATTTCAGCTGTTTAAATATTGACTCCAATTTGCGATTCACACTTTGGATATAACAGCAATATTTCCAACCTGTTTATGACTGCACTAAGCACATGCAAACACAGGTAAGCATCTGTTTATGTGTTATACAGAAGGAAACATGTATGAATCATCATTAAATATATGAAGCAAGTGACAGCAGTAGCAACTACACATTAATATGACCTTTAACTCACATTATTATGTCAGCAAGTGAGAAGCATTGCAGCGTGAACTAAGGACAAACTGTCAACCTTAAGTTTAAATGTGGACTTTTCAAAGAGCAAATTATATATTCCATGGACAGCTGTCTAGAAAACATGTAGATTTCTATGCATATAATTTTGAAATTCTATTCATGCACTTTAATTCCCTGACTCACAGAACCTTGGAGATAAATGGACAGCACGTTTTGGAGAAAAAACAAAAAAGAAAACTAACAAAATTGGACAAAAATGGCAAAAAGAAGCTATACAACGAGTCAATTTATGAGAAACTTACAAAATCTTGAAAAAAATTATAGTTCATGTAGGGAAACTAATAAAATATCTCTTATTACTTTACATCATCATATTCTGGTACCCATCTTTAAAGTCTTACCTAGTGCATAGGATGTACACATTTGATTTTATAGCTGACAATTCTTAAGACCTACTTATTTGAAATACAATCAGTTTCATTTTCTCATTTTTGGCAATATCCAGATAAATCCTATGTATCACAGTGATTCATTTTGAACACTGACACACTGTTGCCAAGTTTCTCCAACAGGTTTTGAGTTTCCTATGGAGAGATACCAAGACTAATTCACCTTTACATCTGAAGTCACTGCTCAGGATTTGCTTTTGATTCACTGTAGAACTCAATAAAATAAATGTTTGGTAACTAAATAAAGGGACAGTAACACCTGTCAAGAAAACTGACTTGAATCAAAAAGTAAGCCTCCACTTAAACTTCATGCCTTCTAAAGATTCAGCCAAATGTCTTCTTCCTATATAGTTACAGGGCTGGGATTTAGCTCAGTTGGTAGAGTGCTGCTCTGCAGTCTCTGAGGTCCTGAGTTCGATATTCAGCACCACAAAATGGGAGAAGGACGTGGCAACCCACTCCCAAGGCAATCCCGAAACAGCCATTGAAAACCCTATGAGGGTCGCTATGAGTCGGACTCAACTCGACGGCAGCTAACAACAACAACAACGACAACAACAACAACAACATATAGTTACAGTTACCATCAAGTGAAAGTAACATTGAACAATGTTTGCCCTGAGGCATGTAATAATCTAATATAAAAAAATAAATTAAAAGACAGAAAGTGTAATCTGCATTCACTACAATATACTAACAAACATCAAGTATAATATCCCAAATTTATTAAAAAGTTTTAAAATAAATGTTAGCTAGGATGTAATCAACCATAAACTACAATCTCAAAATTGTCCAGCTTATCAAAATCCTACTGTTTCTATAATCTAATCATTGGTTTCCACAGATTTTGATACAAAATACATCAAGTACAATGAACTCCTATTTAAATAATATTCTATTCATAAAGTATTTGATATTTTAATTAATAAAACATTAAATATATTACCCTACTTATTTTATTTATCATGCAGAGATATATTATATATGTAAATTAAATTGCATAATTTTGTATCTACTTTTGCTCCATAAGAAAAATTTTAACACTGTAAATTATTAGCTAAACTACAAGTATAACACAATCTTTAATTATCTCAATTAATTGTGTTATTCTTTATAATGTATAATCTTACATTTGTCTTTTGATTTCAAAAACATGAAGTGACTTAGTTTATTGTGTTAGAAACATCAACTGGCAGTTAAAAATTGATTTTTGTCCTCCATTTTTTGAGAATTAATCCTGTTCAGAAGCAGATGATTGAGAAAAATTCAGTCAGTAGCTATACATCTGTATTTATCCATTTCTTAAAGAAGTATAGAGGTTAAATATTATCTTTATGTTTCAATTGTAAGGCAGATAAACAAAAAGAAGCCAATAGTAATAGAGAATAGTGGCAAAAATTCATTTTTAAAAGCAATATGCTAGAGGGAAAAGGTGGCAAGTTTATTGGCTCCCCTCTGCCCTTATCTCCTGCCAGCAAGAGCCATCTGTAACAAGAGGGAAACATTGGCACACAAGAAATTCATTTCTGCTTCCTAAAACCATTGCCTGATAAAGTCTGCAACATATTTTCCAAGCTCTAGTCTTTGCCATTCCTTTTTTACTTTTCAACAATCATAGTAGTACCAATAGTGTGGTATTTATTTTTAGTTATTTATTTTCTAATTGATAAATAAAATTTTTACATGTTTACATAGTGGCACATAATGTTTCTATATAGGTATGTACTGTGTAATAGTCAAGTCAAGTTGAACATATCTACATAAATGTTTACAACTTCTTTCTGGTAAAAAGAATCAATATCTTTTCTTCAAGTTTGTGTGTGTGTGTGTGTGTGTGTGTGTGTGTGAGAGAGAGAGAGAGAGAGAGAGAGAGAGACAGAGACAGAGAGAGAGAGAGAGAGAGAAATATACTACATGATCATTGTCTATAGTAACCCTGCTGGGCTGGTGATTACCTCAGTTGGTAGAGAACATGATCTGTACTTTCTGAGGACTCAGGTTTGATCCCCAACACCCCAAAAACAAAAAAAATGGGAGAATGATGTGGCAGTCCACTCCTGAAAAAAATCCTGAAACAATCAGTCATTGAAAACCCTTTGAGGGTTGCTATGAGTCAGAACTCAACTTGATGGCACCTAACAACAACAGTAATCCTGCTGGTCAAAACACCAGAAATTTTTTTTCCTAACTGTAAGAGTATTCATCAATCAATCTTTTTCCACTTTCTCTCATCTCTACTTCCCCTAGCCTCTGGTAACTAATATTCCCGTCTCTATTGGTTCAACTTTTTCTTATATTCCACATGAGTGAATTAATATAACATTCTTCTTTCTGTGTCTGTATTATTTCACTTCACTTAATAATGACTTTCAGATCTATCCTTATACAAAATGACAGGATTTTATATTTTTTATGGCCAAATAGCATTCTACTGTGTATGTATATATACCACATTTTTATCAACTCATCAGTGAATGAACACTTACATTTTCTTTTGATCAAATTTTAGATTAATTTCAAATTAAATAAGAGCTCTTTAAAACTAGAAAAGATACAGTGAACCCACATGAACAAAACACTCTTATCCATAAATAGAAGTATAGAATCACAGTCAATTAAAGTGATTTAAAAAAAGGTTAATAAATAAATAGAGTGCTATTTTAAAATACCCTTGAACCCTAGTCTAAATATCAGGAATGGATTTTTAGGTACCAAGGATAAATTTTAACACTTCAATTAAAAAGTGAATTCAATTAATATTTCAGAGGGTTGCAGTACTTAAGGAGTATACTGAAACAGATGAATCTTATTCAACCACTGGAATATTGAAAGTAATGCAATGATTATTCTAATTATCAGTTGAATGTGTGCTAGATATTTCATGTATGAAATAGATACTTTGGAAAGTTACATGCACCCTTTGAGGCCAGCATAGAGTTTGGAGAAGAGGAATAAGTGATGAGTACTCTTCAAGAGCCCTCATTTCAATGTTTTGTGATACAGCACGCTACTTAGTCATGAGGATGTCCTCACTGAAGCCATATGACCACAACTTTGGCATTCAAATACTGTCTCATTATTGAAATAAAACCTAATAAAGTCAACACTTCTTATCTGTCCCATTCCAGGCACAGGAAGGACAATCTTACAGGAGTGGCCTCATTTGTTCTGCTTCAGTACCTCTGCAAGCTGGTGCTGTGATTGTCCCCTTTTCACTAATAAGTATACTGAAAATTCTAGAAGGATGAAGTAACTTGCCCAAGCCAAGGAGTGGAGAGTCTGGATTTAAAGGAGTTATTACAGAGCCTGAGTTTTTAAACACTATTATTGCTTTCCCAGTTACATGGTATTTTTATTTTGATTGAGTTTTATTTTTAACACTTTGAATCCATCAGCACCTACCTGTGTGGTCTACACTGATGGCTGTCTTGTAGGGTAAGACTGCTGCAGGAAGGAGGTCAGGGTCACAGGTGTGATTGTGTGGATTTCAGCTGACTTTGAACTATGGGTGATTACACTATTGCTACAAAAATCAATCTATCCAGCCTTATTACAATAGTTGTTTTTCAATCAGCATAAGAAAGAATGAGGTACCTACATCTAGTTCAGTAAAATCTGTCACCCAGTTGGAGAATTATTGTAAGATTGTGAACATTAGTTTTATACAAAGAGGAAAATAAAAATACATGGTAAAAGCCAAGTTACTCATGCCACTTCCCTAGGCTCTAATTTACATCACAGGGGTCAAGTAGGAGAAAATTCCTTTTATCCACTTAATTGCTTTTCCTTCTTCCTCCTATACTGAAAATGTGACAGTTTCTGAGGGATAGCAAAGAAGCCTGCCCACCCATTTTTGCAGTAATCAGAGCTGTTAGGTTGTCAACACTGCTACATGCTGAAATATCATCACTTCCATTTGATCATATTTATTTGCAGTAAGAAAAGTTGTCTTTTCAAATAATTAAAAGTTAAATATTTAAAATAAGGGAGAAAAAAGGCTGCAAGTATAACTTCAAACAAGCTATGATTTCATTAATATATTACATCAAATACTTCATATTGGTTTGGTTAGGTGCTGTCAAGCCGAGTCACACTCATAGCAACCCTATGTACAACAGAAGGAAACATTACTCAACACTGTGACATGCCCAGCACTCTTGTCATGCTTCTCTGCTATCCATAGGGTTATTGTTTTGGGAGTAGGCTGCCAGGTCCTTCTCCCAGGCCAACTACACTGGTATTCCCAGATGGTCTCCCATCCAGGTACTACCCAACCCTGCTTAGCTTCCAAGATCAACGAGATCTGATGCCAGGGTGGTACATCTGTAGACTAAATACTTCATATTTGTTGTTGTTAGGTTCCCTCAAGTAGGCTCTCACTCGTAGCCACCCTATGTACAACAGAATGAAAGAGGCGCTGTATCTGACAGTGCTTCTCTGCTATCCAAAGGGTTTTCAATGGCTGATTGTTTCAGGAATGGGATGCCAGGTCCTTCTCCCATTTTTTGCCATGCCGGAGATTGAACCCAGGGGTCTAAGAGTGCACAGAGTAAGCACTCTACCAACTGAGCTAAACTCTAACCCCAATACTTCATATAATCCTTATTAACTGAATATAATTTATATTCACATTATTTATGTTTGGTTTTAGGTCTCCTTAAAAACAGTTGCCTGGGCTGGGATTTAGCTCAGTTGGTAGAGCACTGTGCTGCAGTCTCTGTGGTCCCGAGTTCAATTCCCAGCACCGCAAAAATGGGAGAAGGGCCTGGCAATCCACTCCCAAGGCAATCCCGAAATAGTCAACCATTGAAAACCCTATGAGGGTCGCTATGAGTCGGATACTGACTCGACGGCACCTAACAACAACAACAAAAACAGTTGAAATAGATTACAAATGACTGGAGGTAGGAAAACATTACAATTTCTAGGCGGCAAGTTTTGGTTTTTTTGTTTGTTTTGTTTTGTTTTTTGGGTGTCCAAATATTTTCAAGCAATTGCACTTATTTAGAATTGCACCCACATGCAATTGATGACAAAGAAGACATTTAGTTAAGAAACAAACAAACAAAAAAACTAATGAGGCCTTCCTACCAGGACATTTTTGGAAAGATGAGAGGAAGATAATGTATGGAAATAACAATGGAGAAGCTAATGTTGCCACCAGAAAGGGAATATCACCCACAGTAAAAAACTCCAGCAGAAAACTTGCAACAGATAAGGGTCTATGTTTTCATATCAAAGTACTGGATGTCTGTAAATATTGTCTTCTTTAACTTCAGTGCTGTGTAGTCTTATCATGTGATTGTTATCTCATTTTCTCCATTTGTCACTTTATTCTGTAACCATGCAATGGGGGTGCCTTTTCTTTTGTACTCAACTGACAAAAGATGTCATTTTAGTTCTTTTTTTTGTACTCTACATTTATTTAATCTTTTAATATTTGAAGATACTCCTCTATCATCACATTTAATTAACCTAAAAAACTTTAAACTCTCACAAAGACTAAATTCTTGTCTTAGATTACACAACCAATGAAAGGTGATGACAAAATGGAAACCAACAGGGAATCAGGAAGGAGAACAAAATAATGTTTATTGAGAACCAGATATTGTGAAAAGAACATCACGTAGACTGTAGGAGAAACATGAGCAACCCTATGCACTAGGCATGATTTCAACTTTATTATGGGAAAAAGAAGCACCACAGGGGTTAACACTTTTCCCACGATCACAGAGTGGCAGAGCTAGTATTCAATTCCAGTTCTATTTGGCTCCAAAGACCAAAGTGCTAAGGCAGAGTGGCATGTTCTCTAAGACCACACAAGAAGAAACACATGCATTTTAACACTCATAAGAGTATGGAAAATGTAATTAAATAATCTACATTACATATTGAAATATATAATTATATTTTAGAGAATTAAGTTCTTGCAATTTTATCTTTTGATTGTTACAAATTTAGTATAGATTTAGTAAGCCCTATATTTCTTATAAGTCTGGGATTTAGCTCAGTTGGTAGACCGCCACTCTGCAGGCTCTGAGGTCCTGAGTGAGATTCCCAGTGCCGCAAAAATAGGAGAAGGATGTGGAAATCCACTCCTAAGGCAATCCCGAAACAATCAGACATTGAAAACCCTGTGAGGGTCGCTATGAGTCAGACAGGACTAGCTGGCATCTAATAAAACAACATATTTCTTATAAAGACTTAGAAAATGCAGGCATATTTGATTATACCAATCTGTATTTTGAAGAAAATAAAGACAGGAATTTTGGAAAGTGAAAACCATCTTATTTGTGAAAGATTGGTTGATTCATGTGATACACTAGTAAGAGCTTTAAACAATCCTTTCAATACTTAAGGAAGGCTCAACTATAATGTATGAAATCTGAAAACAATGTGTCTTGTTGTTGTTAGGTGCTGTCAAGTTTTGTCTGACTCATAGAGATCCTCATAGGGTTATTTGGGGATTGCCCTTCTCCCATTTTTGCGATGCTGGGAATTGAACCTGGGCCTCAGAGACTGCAGAGCAGTGCTCTACCAACTGAAATAAATCCCAGCCAAACAGTGTGTCTAGTAGATCGTATAATAAAAGTGAAGGTAAATAATTTCAATGGGTTAACATGTTGTACTCATAAGAAAAACACTCCAGATTAAATTGATATAATATGAGCGATTTCTATTGTGTAGATATCGTCTTAAAGTGATTCTAGACCAAGGCAGGTGATTAAACAAAAGATGTAGTCTCTCTTGCTTCTTAAGCATCTAAAAATTTCAAGAAAAAATATGAAAGAGCTTGCCAACCCAAGTCAGAAACAATAAGGAATTGTGGAAAGATAAAGAACAAATGAGGTCACTTTGAATAAGTAAACCATTATCTAAAATAGCATGAATGAATTAATTAATAAGTATAAAATCTTACTATAAAAAGATGAATCAACACTGAGTGAAGACCAGGAAGTAGCCTATTCTAGAAGTGAGTCCAAAGAACTCACAATATAGCTTATTCTGGGGACTGTCAGAGTGGTTGTGGAATCATACACAGACGCTGCTATTCTCCTCTAGGCCAAACAAGCAACTGTCTCTCCAAAGGACTTTGAATATAAATGTTTGTGTTTAAAAAGATAGGATAACTAAGTGGCCTAAAATTTGGAAGCTGATTCATAAGTTCCTGTAGGCAGAAGATTGGCTGGTGAGGCACCTTCTGTGGGATGGGATACTTTTTTATCCATTCAGTTTAGGCAGCCTATTTATCTTTACTTCTAACACTCCTTGTCTGAACCACTGACATTTCTTGCCTTGATTCTTCCAGAAGCCTTATAACTATGGACATCACATAAGAAGTTTTGCTTGTGACAAGGTGTGTTTGCAAATAGTAAGTCAGTCATGGTTCTGCTCGAAACCTTCCAATGTCTTCTAAAATAAAAAGTAAAAATCCAGATTTCAGCTGGTACTGTGGCGCATGCCTGTAATCCCAGCAATTTGGTAGGCAGAGACAGTCTGTGTGATTTAGCAAGACCATGTCTCAAAAAGTAAAAAGAAAAACAATGGGCTGGGGGTGCAGCTCAGTGGTATTGCACTTGCCAAGCAGACAACTCTGAGGCCCTGGGTTCAACTCCCAGTACTGAAAAAAAAAAAAAAAATCCACACTTCTTACCATGGTCTACAGGCTCTGCTATTTGAATAAATTGGCTACTCTGTCTTCTGCGCTATTCTCCAGCTACACTGTCTTTCTGTTTCTTAGACAGACAGACAATCACATTCCAAACCTAAGACTTTGCATGTGTCACGTTCCTTGACTAGATTGTTCTCTCCTCAGTTCCTCACATGACTAGCTCCAGGTTATAATCCAGCTGAAATAGCACCCCTTAGAGTTATATTTTCTCCTCATCTAATTTCACACTTCAGTCACTGTCGCCTTACCATGTTTTGTTTACTTCATGGCACTTATCAATTTGTGAATTCATTTTTCATGGTTTACTGCAAGTATCTGTGCACTTTTTAAATCTGTAAACCCTATCCCCCCCCCAATGACAATGTAAGAGTGGAGATTTTTCTTTTTAGTCTTATACTTCCAGCATTGAAAAGAGTACCTGGCACAAATAGGTACTTAATTTAAAATTTAATTCAATAAAATTTTATTAATTAACTGATGAAACTATCAACCTGAAATTTATAACATGCATCATATTTAGTGGTGACCCACTGCAAACATATAGGTTCAAATCAAGATTAATATAGGATTTGTTTAGCAAGATATCAATATGAACATTTCCTGTCTTAGGCAAGGCCAGTAAGGACACACTTACTAGGTAAACTGATATAACACTTTATGTAAAACTTGCAAAAGAGATAACCAAGGAGCAGCCATGTGACTGTAGCCTAATACTAACCATATGGAAATAAGAGATTTGTGGAAGAATATATTTTGAGGTGAATTTTTCTGGAGATAGCTGCATGTTGAAGTATATTCCCACTCTCCCCTCCCCACAGAGAAGGAGAGAAGGATGTTTCTCCTCACTTCCTGTCTAGTATGAGGAGCTTCAAGTACTTGACTTATGGAGTTTGACATGTGCACCTCAACACCCTTTGAATAAGTTTGGGGAAAAGGTATGGACCAGTGTTGACTGATGTGGGTAATGAGAGCAGGGCTGGATGCTGTATAGGCACTGCACCTTCACTGGCAGAGGAGGAAAGGTGAGGATTTCCAGGAGGATGGATATGGAGTTCAGGTTATAGACATTGTCCTGGGATCATTTGAAAAGAAACTCTACCCAAATGGGCTACTGCCAGAGTAAGAAAGCCTTTCCCAAAAGAGGCTGAGGGAATGTTTCTGGATACAAATGTGAGGAGAATTATAGCCTGCTGGTGCATTTGGAGAAGACAGGCAGCCTATGAAGGAACAAATGAATACACTCTGTGAAGAGGGTAGGAGTCACCAAGGAACAGGAAAGGAAGAGAAAAAGTCACAACCCATTCTTTGGTACAGGCTTCCAACAAAAGCAGTAGTAAAAGGAGGAGAGAAACCTAACTGTGAATAAAATGGGGGTTTCAATATTACTGTGATCTGTGCATATCTGTTTTATGTATTATTTAGTCTGTTTATCTAAGTAACTATCTATTTATCTATCATTTTTGTCCAACTATGACCTGTCAATAGTTTCTTCCAAAGGAAGAGAAGTAGTCCATCAAATGGGTTAAGAGGCACAGATAAGAAATAAAAGTTCCTATGTGGTTACAACATAACAAATCATCTCTATCACTGATTCTATTCAATATGGTAGAATTTCATGAAATACACACACACACACACACACACACACACACACACACAGGCAACAGGACAACTCCCCAGAAAAAGAAAGAAGATGCATATATGATAAAAAGGAGACATTTTCAAAATCCATAGAAAAGATGAAATTTTATATATAGTACTCAATAGAAATAATGCCCAAAGAGTAAGAATGATTTGAAATGGTTTGACACACAAAAAGCAGAAACTTTCATATGTAACAATAATGAGCAACTCAAAAACATTACAAGAAGAGTAATTTGAATAACCCAAACCATAAGCTAAACTTAAGTCTATTAAAAATTAAAAGATATATTATAAATAAAATTATTAACCTACTAAATAGTACAAAAAGAAAGGAGATAACTTGGGAAGAGATTAGATAAGAAACAAGGGTAAAAGAAACAATTAACAGAGTCAAGGAAACCCCCACAGAATGGGGAAAAATCTTCACATTTTATACATCAGATAAAGGTCTAATTACTAGAATTTATAAAGAAATCAAGAAAAAAACTCCCCAAAAAACAAATAACCCAATACACAATTGGGCAAAGGAACTGAATAGACAGTTCTCAAATGAAGAGGTCCGTAAAGCCATGAAATACATGAAAAAATGCTCAACATCCCTAGCCATTAGGGAAATGCAAATCAAAACAACTCTGAGATTTCACCTTACACCAGTAAGAATGGCCAAGATCAATAAAACAAACAACAAATGCTGGCGAGGTTGCGAGGAAAAGGGAACACTCTTACATTGTTGGTGGAGCTGTAAATTGGTCCAACCACTGTGGAAATCAATATAGAGGTATCTTAAAACACTAAAAATAGATCTACCATATGACCCAGCTATAACAGTATTGGGAATTTACCCAAAGGGAGATGGGTCATCATACCACAGAGACACCTTCATCTCCATGTTCAATACAGCACTTTTCACAATAGCAAGGATATGGAATCAACCAAAGTGCCCTTCAACAGAAGAATGGATAAAAAAAAACTATGGTATATATACACAATGGAATACTACTCAGCAATCAAGAAAAATGAAATAAGGTCATTTGCAGCAAAATGGATAGAATTAGAGAAAATTATTTTAAGTGAACGAACACAAGCTCAGAAAGAGAAACACCAGATGTTCTCACTCATATGTGGGAGCAGATTCAATATTATAAGAAGGAAAAATCCTATTCAAAGGTCAGATCAAAATAATAGGGGTGGGGTACATAAGAATGATGCAAATTTAAATGGTATAGAAAATGCATGTAATTATTCTAACAAGATAGAAACAAAGACCACTACAGGAAAAGTTTCTATCTTAAACAGAACTGGAACCTAAGGACATATAGAAAAATATTCCCAAGTAAAAGTTAGAGAAGACTTAGATGGGGGGAGGCATAGGGGAGGGTAAGGGGTAACCTATATGAATAATGTTCATCAAAATGCATATATGGAAATGTCACAATGAAAAGCATGTCAGAATGAATCACATTAAGGTGTA